>RJWJ010032716.1:0-18371 GCA_004363605.1 Indri indri
CAGCCACATCACCTTCTCCATCGTGATCTTCTACCTCACTGAAGCCAAGTCCACAAAGTCGCCGATATCTTCCTGATAATTTACTGTCCATACTTTGCTGATGTTGAGACTCCAGTTCTTCATTGATTTTCTTGTCTTCTTCCCCTGTTCGGAAGTGCGATGTTGATTTATGATCTCCTATAACAAGACGACCAGTGTGTTCTTTCTTTCCTGCACCCATCAGTCTCAAGAATTTTTGTTTTCTCTCTTCATTACCCAAGTCTGCCGCCTCCCAATTGCTAGATCCAAGATCGTCGCCTGGTGAGGCTGAACGCTTCACCCCATGAGGGTGAGACTCTGGCAGCGCTCATCGTTGCAGGGATCCCGACGGGAAATGCCGAACCCACTCGCCGTTCTCCTCAGCGGACACCAGCAGCCTGCAATCTGCCACCGGCCCAAGCAGCCCTACTCCAGAACGCAGAGCTTCTTCGGGCCTTCTCCGCCGCAGTCGTCACCGCTCTATTGACCTTTCTTAACTGAAACTTTATGCCATCACTTAGTAATTCCCCATTTCTTCCTCCCCTCCAAACCCTGGAAACCATCATTCCACTCTGATTGTGTGAATTTGACTACTTTAGAGACTTCAAATAAATGAAATCACGTAGTATTTGTCTTTCCGTGACTGGCTTATTTTTCTTAGTATAAAGTCCTCTAGGTTCATCCATGTTGTAGCATATTGCAGAAGTTCCTTCTTTTTAAGACTGAATCGTATTCCAGTATGTGCGTTTTCCACATTTTCTTTATCTATTCATTTGTTGATGGACATTTAAGTTACTTTCGCATCTTGGCTATCATGAATAATGCTACAATGAACATGCGAATGCTAATATCTCTTTGAGATCCTCATTTTAATTCTTGGGGGCAAATTCCAGAAGTGGAATTGCTAGTTCAAATGGTAGTTGTTTTTAATAGGAACCTCCATACTGTTTTCCATAGCAGCCGCATCATCTTACACTTCCACCAAAAGGAAGGTTCCACCAAAGGTTCCAGTTTCTCCATATCTTTGCCAACATTTGTTGCCTTTTGTTTTTCTGATAATAGCCATTCTGACAGGTATGAGGTAATATCTCATTGTGGTTTTGATTTGCATTTCCCTGATGATTAGTGACATTGAGGATTTTTTTCATATACCTGTTTTCCATTCTTAGTTGATCTCAAGCCGGGAATTTGAACACACTGAAAAAAATGCAAGAAATTTCCAAGGGAGTATAGATACAAAGGCTATCCATTGAAAAAATTGTCTCTAAAGGTAGTTAGTTATATTAACATTAAAACGCTGTATCATTTTTCCTTGGGGTGACTGAAAGAGAAAGGCAGAAAGCCTCAAATGTTGGTAATGACTTAAAAAATTCACAGAGGCTTTAAATGAAAAACCAAGCAGCTCTCTAAATGTATTCTTGTAGCTGTGTAATATGATTTGTTGTAAGTTCTTTAGCTTCTTGTTAGAACGTTGATTAGTTATTGCATATACACACTTATATTAACATCATTAGTATTTTTGCAAGTCACTTAAAACATCTGCATATTACCTCTCCACCTTGTGATCCTTTCCCAAAACTGGTGACAAATTGCAATTGCTGCTGGCACGAAACTAAAGGGAAACTGTAAAAATTATTATATGACCTTGTGATGAATCGATGATGTGAAAAACATGGTGGAAAAGAAATCATTACCTTTTTAGAGCTTTAACAATAGGCTCTAATTTAGACTCTTCAATCCTGACCTTCCTATTTGAACCTGAGTCTAGGATAAGTAACCACCACTTCTTCATTTGTAAAATGTTTTTTTTTTCCCTAAAGATAAGTTTTAGGTTCACAGAACAATTGAGAGGAAGGTATAGAGAGTACCCGTATAACCCCTGCCCCTGCACATGCATAGCCTCACCCATTTTCAACATTCCCCACCAAACTGGTACATTTGATGAACCAACATTGGCACATCCTTATCACCCAAAGTCCATAGTTTACATTAGGCTTCACTCTTTATGTTGTACATTCTGGGGGTTTGGACAAATGTATAATGACATGTATCCACCATTATAGTATTATATAGAGTATTTCACTGCCCTAAAAATCCTTTCTGCTCTATGTATCCTTCCCTGCCCCCCACAACTCCTGGCAATCACTGATCTTTTATTGTCACCAGATTTTTAACTTTCCCAGAATGTCACATAATTGGAATCGTATAGTATGTAGTCTTTTCAGATTGGCTTCTTTCACTTAGTAATATGCATTTAAGATTCCACCATGTCTTTTCATGGCTTTCTATGACTAGATAGCTCATTTCCTCTTAGCATTGAACGATATTTCCTTGTCTGGATATACCACAGTTTATTTACCCATTCACCTACTTAAGAACATCTTGGTCACTTCTAAGTTTTGGCAATTATTAGTAGAGCTGCTTTAAACACCCATGTGCTGGTTTTTGTGTGGACATAACTTTCAACGCTTTTAGGTAAATACCGGGAGCATAATTTCTAGATCATATGATAAAAGTATGTTTAGTTTTGTAAAAAACTGTCAAACTGTCTTTCAGAGTGGATGCACCATTTTGTATTCCCACTGACAATGAATGAGAGCTCCTGTTGCTCTACATCCTTGCCAATATTTGCTGTTGTTTTGAAAGTTCAAACATGGGTAAAACTATAATACAAGTTTTAAAATCCAGGATGCTTACTAAGGAAGTCTGTTTTTTAACAAGTGTGATCATGAATAAGGCATCTGTTATTTTTATTGCTTTTTAGGTAGTAAGATAAAAGCTTGAGGCAAGTATCGAATCTAATATCATATTGACCCCAATGCCAAAGCAACCTTTAAGCTAAAATTTTATACAACATCTTACTACTTAATCTATCTCAATGGACTTTTCAGATAACTAATATGTAAGAATGGGATTTAAGCCCATCCAATATTTTTCTTTCTGTTAGCGACAGTCTTTAGTATTAGATGGATGATTTCTTTTTGCCGTAAAGACCCATAGGATTGCACTGTTAAGAAGGATAATCCAGATATCATTAGCTATTTTCAAATTGGGAAAGCATTTGTTTATCCTCCTTTCACTATTATTTAACATTGGCTGCTTCAGTACTTATTTAACTCCTATCTCAGGGAAAGAAAAAAATAGAGAAAGGAGATAAAATTAAGAGAAATAATTATGACTAACAGCTCAATAGAGATGAAAGATTAGAAGGGAAGATTGAAGCTGGTCCTGAAGCAAGAACTCTTGAGGAATCTGAATTTTAGCCAAAAATAATAAATTATGTGAATTCTCTGATGTATTAACCCTTGCATAACATTGCTTTTAGCTCTGAGTCTCTGTCTGCAGTCATCTGAAGAGATGGCTTGGTCTAGATTTGAAGATCATGGAGGAGCTAAGGAAGGCTGAAACTAGAGCTTCTCACAATGACATTTATGAATAAATTGTGCAGTTGTAATTTTCTAACATCCAGATTGTTTTGCTCAGTTTCAGTCTTATTTAAACAGGAAACAACATACTGCAGCTCACCCTGCCCCTTATCCACAGGGGATATGTTCCAAGACCCCCCGTGGATGCCTGAGACCACAGATAGAACTGAACCCTCTCCATACTATGTTTTGTCCTATACATACAAACCTATGATAAAGTTTAACTTACAAATTAGGCACAGTAAGAGATTGCCTAATCTCTTACTAATAATAATAACTATAATAAAATAGAACAATTATAACAATATGCTGTAATAAAAGTTATGTGAATGTGGTCTCTCTTTCTCTTTTTCAAAATATCATATTGTACTATATTCATCTTTCTTCTTCTTGTAATGATGTGAGATGATAATATGCCTACATGATGAGGTGAATGATGTAGGCACTTAAAACTCATGAATTATTTATTTTTGGAATTTTCCTTTTAATATTTTCATGCCATGGTCAACTGCAGATAAGTGAAACCCCAGAAAGTGAAACCAAGGTTAAGGGGTGACTACTGTGCCTATTTGTATTTGAAGCATGTGTAAATCTGGATTGTAATACCCAAAGAATTGTTCATTTGGCTTTATCCTTGCTTATGTAGAAACATTTTCTTGTTTTAGTAAGTATTATTCTTTGTTTACAATCAAAAAGCAACTGCTCTGAGATTCAACTCTTTGGTTAGAGTGGAATATGTGAGACTTACTGAAAGGGCACCATCCCAGAAGATGATTGCAAGTACTGAACCTAGACTTCTCAGGCAAACAAGTCCATAAAATTTAATATAATGCTGGGGTGCAAAGTAAGTGAAGTGGAAAACTGTCAGAATTATACTGACTTAAATAGGCTATGATTTGTATATGAAGTTGATTATTTGTCATTGATTCTCAAATCATTGGTTACACAGCTAGATAGGCATAAATAATAGATGTATCTTGGTTTGTTTCAGATATTAAAAAACCTATCTCAAAAGTTACACTCATAAAATACATTGAGATACTGAGATCCTAGTGTATATATATTTTATGATGTTTGCATGAATCTGCATATTTATGTCTGAGAATCTTAATGATTTGTGTACCAGTTAGTACCACTGGTTAAAATTAAATAATAATGCTAATGAGCTCAATGTCATGGGCTAGAATCTTATAAGGTAGAATTCCCCCTGAATTATGTATAATTTTTTCCATAATTGACAACTGCATGCTTTAACTGGGATATTCCAAAATGTCTTGCTGATTACAAAGGATGGTATAAGAAAGTGGCAGTAATTTTCAGTCATGTAAATACAGTGTAAGTAATAAGTATGGTACCTAGAACATACTAAGTATTCCATAAATATTAACAATTATTATTGTTACTACCACATAATAGCACTACTTTAAAAATAGCCAGAGATCATTTCCTACTTATAGTAAGCAATAATATCTTCATAAGTGAAAGGTCACACACAATTATAGTAAATGACTGCAATTTTATAGGTATAATAAATGTTTGCAGGTAAGAACATATGTTCTGTATGTCTACTGAAACAATTGCCTTCTTCTTGACATCTATGGGAGATTATTCTATTGGATAATGTTATCTTGGAAAGTATGTTCTATGAATAATTTTCTTAAGGAAGTATTTAGAATAACAGAGAGGAAAGAATAGAATGTTTACTATTGTCCAATTTCTTGGTAGATGTGCCCATTATCTACCAAGAGATGATGGTACTCTTAATGCAAATCACACAATTTTCAACATGCATTTCTTCTGGCAAAGTTATTATGATTGTAGTTATGTCTATAGTTTTTCATTTTGAAATCTTACAAGGGAACTAAACTTCAATCAGTTTACATTCTGTTAGGCGATTAAAGTGTGTGTCTATTTAGAAAAAAAGTAAAGATAGTATCAGTGCATGAAGATCGTCTGGCAGGGCAAATGACAGAACTTATATCATCCTTTCACTAGAGTGAATGTAGAACAATGAGAGGGAGTCTTCAGGTCAGTAGATTTGTACAAATCAAAAGTTGAAAAGGTCTTCTGGCTAAGTACTATGAAATAGTAGCTTGTAATATTGACTCAAAAAAGAGATATCATCCAAATTTTAATGTGACAGTTGTCATAAGAACCACGGCCTCCACAGCCAACCTGGAGTAACATCAAATTTTATTGTGATTCCTTATGAATTTGCATAAAATATGATTTATTGCTTGTTTCGATTACCTCTTTTCCATCATTCTAAGTCTGTTTATCCAGTGACACCAGATCAAAGCGCACAGGCTGCTTCTGGTCCTCCATCTTGTGTCTCCCCTCCCAAATCATATCAAAATGATATTCCTCTTTTATTGTTTCATCACCCGACATGTTATTTCTGCAATGATTTATATTTACTTTTATTGATAATAAAATAGAAGCAGAGGTTATAGCTTCATTTCTTAATCTTGGACAGAGCTGCCTGTGAAAGTAATTTATTTTTTGACCCTTATACTAATTAACTGATATGACAGCTATTTTATAAAGATGTTCTATATTGTCCCTGCTACTATACTAGAGAAACATTTTGTCAACCTTTTTTCTAAACTTTCACTTGTTCTTGTCATACTTACAAATGCTTCCTCCTTTTGTCCCCTTCTAACTATGTCCACCATTACTCATTGCTTCTGTTTGTAGTTATGTGACTTGACAAGCAAGATTTATTTGGATTTCCAGTTCAGGCAAACATTTCAATGTAGATTCAACAATGAAATCCAAGAAAAGTAAAAGAACACTATGTACATTTCATTTACACCTCACTGCCACCTCTACACACTGATTATATAGACCTAAGCACACTGACATTCCTAATTTCTGTATTTCCAAGGCTCTTGTTTTTAAAACAAAATTTCCACTTTTAATGTCTTTGCACATCAGAGGACATTTATTGTTTAAATAAAGATGCATGCTCGTGATAAAATCATAAATTTTATCCAGATCCTATGTAAACAAACATTATGAGTGTGTCATAATGCTGACGGTGGTCAACATTTTGTCAAACTAGAGGAGGGGGTATTGTCTCTATCCAGCCCTTCCATCTCCCCTGCAAAAAGACCAGCAAGTAAATGTCCAAATGCAAATGCGACGATATTCCAATATTTCTTTTTATAAAGAAAAAAAATATTTCTTACTCTTTCCTTCTTTATCATTACCCCTGGGCTGTGTCACTATCATATTGTCTACTTATTTGTGAAAACTCACAAGTTGTGGTGCTGACACTCTTGTGTGTAGTCTCTGCAAGGAGATATTTTGGAAATCTGATCCCCAAGGCAGACAGCGGGACATTGCAGCTTAAGTCCCGTAATATCACAATGTCAATCGAGATCTTCAATTGCCTGTGATGCTCCTGCTCCAATTTTCCACTCTTTTACTTTATCTCATGTTTTTCACATTTCCTCAGCAATTCCTCATGGAGGTATCGTTTGTATGTGTTCTCTACTCTCTAGGATGTGACTAATCCTGGCCAGGAAACTTGGAACACATTTAGAACTGCCAGGTGTTTTCTTAGATTGTTCTACACAATCTCGGACTTCCTTTCCTTCTTAACAATATTTTTTGCACTTTTTAGTGCCAATTTTATTCATGTTAGAGAAGAAAAATCAGAATGCTAACTAAAAAGACATTTCAGAAGTAAAAAACAGAAGATTTTAGAGACAAATTACATGCAATGATTCAGAAAGGCTTGGAGCCGAAGATAATTTCCAGAACTTTAGTTAGGGTGGTATATTAGAATTCTCCAGAGAAACAAACCAAGAGGATGGATGGATGGATGGATAGGTAGACAGGTAGATATATGGATGGATGGATGGATGGATGGATGGATGGATGGATAAGTAGATAGATAGATAAAGAGAGATTTATTATAAGGAATTGGCTTACATGATTATGGAGGCTGAGAAGTCCCAAGATCTGCAGTCAGCATGCTGGAGACCCAGAGAGCTAACAATATAGTTCCAGTCCAAGTCCAAAGCCTGAGAACCAGGAGAGCTGATGGTATAAATTCCAGTCCAAGTAAGACAAGACTGATGTCTTAGCTCAAAGACAGGCAGAGAGAGCAAATTCTTCCTTTCTCCATCTTTTTGATCTAATGGGCTTTCAGTGGATTGGATGAGGCCAACTCACACTGGGAGGGAACTCTGCTTTCCTCAATATACCAACTGAAATGTTAATTTAATCCAGAAACACTCTCACAACGCTAGACTATTGTTTAGTCAAATTGACACCCTGTGGTACAGTCAAGTTGACACATAAAATTAACCATCACAGGTGGTCAGGGGAATTGTGCTGTTTTCACAAGCAGGAGTAGAAGAAAGATTTGACTTCTAGACATGCACAGTATGAAGTGGCCATGGAATATCCAACTGCAAGTATTGATGAGAGCCCAGTAAAGATTTTGAGATTCTAGAATTAAATGTGGTAAGAATTGAAGTCATAGAAATGGATGAAATTGCTCTGGAAGAACAAGTAGATTCATTAACTTCATTATTTATTGAAATGTCTATTATATTAAGGGTAAGTAGGTACTAGAAATATAATAGTGAACAAAATAAAGATACTTCTTACCATAAAGGAACTTAAATTCTAGGGAGGGAGAAAGACAAATTATTCCATCAAAAGCATGGTAAGTACAATAAAAAAATTTTTTAGCAATCTATAAGGAAATATAACAAGGGAATCTGACTTAATCTGGAGTAATTGGAACAACTTCCCTGGAAGAGTGACATTTACACAAAAATCTGAAGTTTTTGTTTGCCAAGCAAAAAAACTATGACATTAGAGAAACTGAGAGGCAGCTGTTAATGGGAAAGAATCCCAAACTCTGTAAAATAGTTTAAATAGGTTTATTCTGAACCAAATGCGTGTGACCAGGCATGGCCTCAAGAGGTGCTAAGAAAACATGCCCACGGTAACTGAGTTACATGTAAGGTCCTAAGTCAATACTTGGAGAGCATACATTGGTTTGGCCTGAAAAGGCAGGACATCTCAAAGTGGGGGACTTACAGCTTATAGGTGGGTTTAAAGATTCTTGATTTGAAATTGGTTAAAGAAATGAAGCTTTGTCTAAAGGCTTGAAATGTTTTAACTTAAGGATGCCTGTTAATCGGAGACAAACCACATGACCAGACATTTACCAAAACTCAAGTGATCTGTTAAAGTAAATTTATGGCCTGCAGGTGTGGTTTAAGGTTTGCCTTGCATTGCCTTAGGCCTGTTAATGATTTAGTATCTTATAGTTAGAAAGAATATCTCCAAAAACAGAGGGGGCATGATGAAGCATGTCTGACCTCCCTTCCCATGGCTGGCAACTCAGCTTCAAGGTTTTTTTTTTGGGTGGGGGGGCCCTTGGCCAAGAGGGGGTCCATTCAGTCAGCTGGGGGGCTTAATATTTTATTTTAATTAACACAGATTTGTGAGTGTCTGCAACCTTGCAAAGAAGAGGAAAAGTGTCAAGACATGAGGTTATAGAGGTAGCTAGGTAGCTAAGGTCAGATCATGCAGGGCCTTCTAGATAATGAGAAGGTTTAGCACATTAAGTTATTGGTCACAATACCTCACTCCGCTGTAGTAGTATTGTGTACCATGCCTTGTCATGGCTTCGTGATAAGCACAGGCTACTTCTTCATCCCTTAATTTTGAATTGGACCAGGTGATCTGCTTTGGGAAGTGAGATATTAGCAGCTTTAATGTAAGCAAAAATTTGAAACACTTATGTCTATTTTTCCTCTACTCTCACCCCACAAGCAACACAAAACACTTCTGTGACCAAATGTGTGGCAGTGTTGCCCTCACACACCAAATGCCTTAGTCCATTTTCTGTTACTTATAACAGAATACCTGAAACTGGGTAATTTATAAAGAAAAGGAATTTATTTTTTACAGTTATGGAGGCTGAGAAGTCCAAGGTCGAAGTGCCGCATCTGGTGAGGACCTCCTTACTAATGGGGACTCTGCAGAGTCCTGACGAAGTGCAGGGCATCACCTGGTGAGGGCTGAGCATGCTAGCTCAGGTCTCTCCTCTTTGCCACCAGTTCCACTCTTATGATAATCCATTCATGAGAGCAGAGCCTTCATAATCCAATCACCTCTTAAAAGCCCCACTTCTCAAGACTGCCACATTGGGGATTAAGTTTCAACATGAGTTTTGGAAGTGACAAACATTTGAACTATAGCACCAAGCAATCAATTCTACAGCAGACACTGGCTGGGCATCCTCTAATTCAGTTCACTTCTGATGCTATCTACCTGGAGCTAGCAAGCCACAGGTTGTTTTACCTGTGCTTCTGACTGACCGGCTATAAATCAGATTCCCACAACCCCTTCGTCCGGCTCAGTGAATTTGCTAGAGCGGCTCATAGAACTCAGAGAAACAATCACTTGACATTTACCAATTTATTACAAAGGGTATTTTAAAAGATGCAAATAAACAGCCAGCTGAAGAGATACATAGGGCAAGGTCTGGAAGGGTACCAAGCACAAGAGCTTCTGTCCTTGTGGAGTTGGGGTGCACCACCCTCCTGGCACGTGGATGTTTAAGTCCCCAAGTGTTTGGGTATTTGTAAGCTCTCCGAACCCAGTCCTTTGTGTTTTTATGGAAGCTTCATTACATAGGCGTGATCGATTAAATTCATTGGCCATTAGTGATCAACTCAACCTTCAGCCCCAGAGCCCTCCTCAGAGATTGGGGAGTGAGGCTAAGTCACCCCTCAAATCCTGCCTAAATCTTTTCAGTGACCAGCACCCATGCTGAAGCTATCCAGGGGCTCTCAGCCATCAGTCAGCACATTAACAAAAAAAAGACACATAATTTTGAGGATTCCAAAGATTTTAGGAGTTATGGCAGGAAAAGGGAAGGAAGACCAAATATATATTTCACAACATCATACCATGCATGCATGATTGGGCTTACCCTCTTGCACTTTTGCTACCACCACAAAAATAATATGCCCCAGTCAGAGTACTGGTCAAAGGAGGATGAGAAACTTAAGGAACAGACCTGGAGACAACCTCATCTGGAATGAAACCCAATTAAACTCTGTCTAGACTACCTTGGCCGACTTGCAGACATGAGCGTAGAATAAACCATTGTTGTTCTGTATCACTGAGCTTTGGGGTGTGTTGTTTGTTTGTTTGTTTGTTTGTATACAAGGCAAAAAAATGACTAATAAAGCAGCCTTGAGGAAAAATAACATTTAAGGGGTGAGCTAAGGAAAAGGAACCAGAGGCGGGAAAAAAACTAAGAAGAAAAAATCAGGGAGGTAAAAGAAAATAGTGAGGGAACAATGTCGAGGAAACCAGGATCAGGAGAAATTTCAAGACGGAAATGGTCAAATTTGCAGACAGATCATACAGGATGTAAAGTAAAAATAAACCATTGGCTTTGTAAAGAAGGTATACAATCTTTATTGACCTTTTCCAAAGCAGCTTCAGTTAGTTTGGTAAAAGCAGAAATTATATTGCAGTGGGTTAAAGAATAAGTGGAAAGGGAGAAAGCAGAGATTGGACATGTAGACCATGTCTGAGTGTTTAATGAAGTGGAAGAAGGCAAGTGTCAAGGAATAATGCAAAGACCACCAGAGAGAAATCAGAGTTGAATTTGTTTCCTCTAACAGGCAGAGGAGAACCAAGTCACTCAGGAAGAGTTCAGGGCGTGTCCATAAGCTGAAAGAAGACAGATAAGATATGAGGCCAAAGAGGGAGTTTATCCTGTATAAGAAAGGATGTTATGCATTAAATTCTAATTTATTAAGAAAAGGATTATAAATTATTTCTTAGAATTAATCATTATTTTGCTTTAGGTCACAAAACTGTGACAAGATGTTTAAGAGTTCCAGAAAGGTTGTGTTAGGCTAAAGATTGTGTAGTGGGCATTTTCATATGCTTAGAACTTGGTGCATTTTTCTTTTCCCCTAGGTGTAGAATTGAAGAGAAAGTATCATCTAGAGAACTTCTGTTAGAATGAAGATATTTTGAACAGGTTTCTAGATTTAAGAGAAGCATTTGATAAAGACAGAGTAAAAGAGTGACAATGCTATGAAATAGAGTTTGACCAAGAGCTTCAGAAAAGAGTAGGGGTCCCTCTTCCTCTGATTTAGTAATGTAGTATAGAAATGAGGCTGCGGGGTAGGAACTGAAGGCTGAAAACCTTCACTCCTGCGGACTTCTACTTTCTCCAAGAAGTCGAAGGGACAGTGGATGTACTGCTGTGATCACCTTCTTGTTCCAAATACAATTTTAAGGGCAAAGTTTTTCCCATAGTAACTTTTACATGTCTCAACCCATTTTCTGCTTTAACTTTCATGACAGTCCCTCCTAATTTAATCTAAAGTTCATGAATATATATGGAGTATAAATTGATACAAATATGGAAGACAATATGGCAATTGGTGTCAAATATATTAAATATGCACTCACTTTGATTCAGTAATCCCACTTCTAGGAATTGATGGAAATTGGAAAATGATGCATAAGATTGGTAATTGAAGAATTATTTATATTAGTAAAAAATGGATAAAACCTAAACATACATCAAGAAGAATTTTTCAAAGTAAACTATAAGTATAGACACAGTAAAATTCTATGCAAAAATAAAAATTATAATTGAGATCTGTACTTATGTCTATAACCATGTGTTTACATTATGTACATGTGTAGATATACAAATATGAACACAGACCAAAATGTTAATAGTACTTATCTATGAGTTGAAAGATATGGAGACATTTTTACTTTCTTCTTTATATTTTTGTGTTATTTGAATTTTGAATTTTTAAATTTATTTTTTATGTTATTCAAATTTTATGATAAATGGAAACCATTTATCATAATTGTTATATAAATGAGCCAAAGATTTCCTCTGTGCACAGGCCAGTTTGTTTGTTTCTTCACTGCAGGCTGAGACCCACCAGCTCAAAAACCCACTAGCACCAAAGTCAAATTTTGACACATGCAATTGTTTTAAAAATAACCCAAGCAAACAGATTTCTAGCTATTTAGAGCCTGCTTGCTTTGCATACTCTGTCAAATCTTACCTGCCAGCTGTTACTCATTGCAAGATAGAGCCTTGTGGTTATAAGACCAAAATGCCATGGCCTTTTGAAGCTCTCTGACCCAGGGTCCTCTGCAGGGCTGCTGAGTGACATCACCTACGTATGTAAGCCCCTTTCTGATCTTGCTCTCACCCAGCAGTTCCCTTGCCCTCCTCCTGTCCTAGATGATGGCTCTTCCCCTTAAGTCTCTGGATGGTCTCATACTGTGAGGAACTTCTCTGCCATGCAACCCAGTGGAAAAAGTGCTCAGTAAAGCTTGCTGAGTGTTACTGCCTTTCACATCAGCCCCCAAATCTCTTGAACCCGCTTACAGCAGGCGTTTATAATAGCGCATAAAAATAACAAAGCAATGTTTTTAAATTAGTTTTTTTAAGAAAGAATTTAAATTTCCCTAGCCTATGCCAAAGGAAACTGGGCAGGATCAAGCCTCCAGGAAAAGGCGCTTGCAAAACCTGGACCCAGGGAGGCTTAAGCCTCCAGTCAGAGGTTCTCAGTATTGACAACCAAGGTCAGACAGCAACTATCCCACTAAGTCTCAGCCATAGCCATAAAATCACATTGTCCTGAGTCGTGATCTCAAATACTCTTTGTTTTTAATATTACCCAGCCTCCACTATTGGTATGTAGGCAGCGGATATTCTAAGAGTTATTTCAGGCCAGTTTTCCAGTTCTTTGTTCATATGAGTCATCAGGGACCTCCCACAACTTCCTCTTTCCTTTCCTATGATACTTGCTCCTTCTATAGAAGTTAGTTTCACGGATTCATCTGGGTGTTCTCCTTCATCCTCCCCAGTCAGATTGCAGGCCAGCAAGTTTCCATGCTTCTCCTCTTACGGAATGCTCCCCTTCCTTTGGAAAGGGTCCTCATCTCAGTATCCTCAATTGTGTTTCAGAATCCAAATGCAGTTTATCGATACCATCTGCATTTTTCAGTTCTTTCCGCATTTGCAGGATAGAGAGCTGCTGTTTAACAATCTAACTCCACTCCCCAAATGATCTTTACTGATTAGAAAAAGCTTGATTACTAAGAAATGATCACCAATTAATAATGGACTTTAAGCACAGTATATTTATATATCTATACCCATATTTCTGTCTTCCAGATTCTGTCGTAAATTTGCAAATTCAGCAGACTATTGTTAATTTGACATACAAAGCTACTAGTGCAGCTACTATATATTAAATCTTTATTTACTTTGAAGAGATGAGACAGGTGGTGAGAATGATTCTCATTTTGCATTGGGGAACCTGAATCATCTTTGAGAAAGCAGGAGAGACTTGGCCACAGAGTTAGAGGAAAGGCAGTTACTTTCCTGAATGCCGATTTCATGTTCTTTGGAGATCTTCCTTGATAACCTTTGTCACCTTTCTCCTCATCTAAAAAGTACTTAGCATTAGTATTCCTCATGTGAGACACTTTGTGATTTAGCCAATGATGGGAAATGGAAAATCATACTCGAAGGTCTATTTTTGTGTACTTGCAAGAAAACTACAGAAAAAGAAGATCCAAACAGGGACTTGAAGTGACTTTCAGTCCATGTAAGCTTTCCAATTTCTCTCTGCTAGCCCTATTGCAAAAGTGATTGCTGTGTGAATGTGCCTTTGTAGCATGTCAGTATAAATCATTTTGATAGAATTATATGTTCCTTTTCACCTAAGATCCTCCTTTCCCTTAAACCTTTTGTTCTTGTCCTTGTCTCTAATTCTCCTTATTCATTGGAAGTGATTTACTCAGGATACAAAAGTCACTCTGCTTCTTACCAAATGTCAATCCTCAGAACTTTCTCACGCACTCTTAGAGCCATATCGGGGATAAAAAAAAAAAGACTCCCAGACTAAGCTTTAATTACAATCACTGCCTAGGACACATCAGCCTTTCAATAATGATTAAGTTAACAGTGTTCCAAGTACAATTCAAAGTATAGTACACCCCAGTGCCCCCAGAATTTTCAGGCACTAAATGGTCTCATCATTTCCTTACTTTCCTTTTTTTTTTTTTTTCCCTCAACTGGGAGTGTATTTCAAAGAATAAATTTAAAGACTTCAGTTTTTACACTTGGTTCACTGTTGCGTATAATTAACACATTCTTGTTCTCTTGTCCACTTAGTTTAAAACAACGTTAAATTTCCATGCAGCTCACAAAAGTATATGTGGATTATTGGACTATGGTCAAGAAACCCAATAAGTTGGGCAAAAGCTTCATCCAGAAACATCTGGCACCCAATTTTCCAGGAATGGGTCTATGCCAACTTGTGAAGAAGGTAGTTTAGCACGTCTCCCTTCTGGTTCGGTGTGTCAGTTCCCCTCTAAGCACTTTCCTTGCCACCTCGTCACTGTCCTTGGCTCAGAAGGTCCCCCAGGGATGAGAAGCTTCCCTTGCAGGAAGCGTGTCTCCCAACGCTCACACTGTAAGGGACCACTAGGCAACTTGATAAACTATGTACTGTATTAAAGCAGCCCATTTTTATAGTGGCTTCCTGAACGTAATGCCTCTCCCTTGTCATCTAGCCCCCTTAGTGATTCTCCTGGAAGGAATTTTAGTTTGGGAGACAAGAGTACCTTTCTCCCAGCTGCCCATTAAATATTCCTCAGTATTTAAAAAAAAAAAAGCCATGTGTTGATAATAAAAATAACAATAATAACAATAAAAAACACTTATGGGGCACTTATTTTTTTTCCAAAACAGTGTCCTAAGTTCTTTGCACAAGTTTTAAATCATTTAATCATTGTAAAAATCCTATGAGGTTGATACCATTATTATCATCATTTTACAGATGATTTTTTGAAGACATGGAGATTTTCTTACTACTGACCTAGAAGACTCTTCTCCTACTTAGGATTCTATAATGGCATGGAACTCTTTTTAAAACAGTTAAGTAGAGCATATCTTGGGTATGCATTTCCATATTTCATACTGCTGGTGCCAATATGTGCTACAGCAAAATCTCTAACAAGAGAGGATAAAAGGAGTCAGCTCATAGTGGATGGAGACCAGAACTAGACAGAAGTTAAGATAGACTTTGAGGGATCCATGGGTCTAATAGGAAAAGGAGATGACTCAGGAAGGATTTCTTTGGCCCTTACAGTTTAGAATGCCATCTAATGGTGGGAATATTCTAAGATACCCACTAGATATATCCTTTGAGAAAGAATGAGTGACAAAAATTCTAGGAAGGTATAGCATAGATTTCTTATTGCTGCTCAAACATCCATTTACCCTTTCTTTATTAGTGAGAGAGGTCCAATTTTATTCAGGATGCCAATGAACTTAGTTTGAATAATGTATTTCCCAGCTTCTCTTGGTACTAAAGTGGCCATTTAACTGAGCTATGAATAGTGAGATGTAAATAAAAGTTATTAGGTGGAGGAGACAGACAGCTTGGATGTGTCACTTTCCCCCTCTCCCTCAACCTGCTTTCTGGAATGCAGATTTGATGCATGGAGCTCCAAACACCATATTGGACTATCGTGGTGATCTTGCAGATGAAAGCCAGATAGTATTAATAAGAATGGAAGGGCAGAAATAGAAATGGAGGGTGGGTCCTGGATGACCCTGGAGCCACCACATTTGCCCCAGACTACACACCTCTGAATTTATTTTATGCAAGATAAAATACGTCTTCATAAATTTAAGTCATTGTTGTCTCTCTCATTTTGTTATATGCAGCAGAACATGATTCTAATTGGATGCCTAAAGTTAGCTGGCTTTATGGACAGCAGAACATTTCAACCTTTTATAAGGAGAGAAAACTCAAAAGACCCTTCTATCAATAGACAGCAATGATCCTGTGGAGAGAGGCCAAATGAAGCAAACCAAGCCAGGAATTGCCCAAGCTTTTGAACAAGAGAATTGACCTCTCTGCTTCTCAGTTCTCTCATTTACGAAATAAGAAAGCTGCATTTGATCATTAAGGTTCCCTTCCAGGTAGAAAATTCTGCAATTTTACAATTAAGAAAGAATAAGACACACACCAGTGTTGTTCAAGCCCTGCTGAAAGGGAATTAGAATGAACTGCTATTTTCTCCTGCTAGAGAAGGGTAACTGTCAATTAGACTCAACTGAAACCCAGTCCGAGGCTGTTCAGCCATTAGAGGATTTCCCTTGATAGAGAGTAGCTACTATTTTGTTCAGGTCATGGTTGCCAAATCAGGAACCATTTGATTGGAACAAATAGAGGCTCATTTAAACAGGCTTAGCATTCCCTATACACGTGATACAGGGATATCTTACTGAATCAAAGAGAAAACCAGGACAGGAAGTCCAACAAGGAAACTGGGAACTGGAAAGTCAAGAACGCTCTCTCTCCACGTCTCTGGTCAAAGAGATATGCCATCTTGGCTTTCCTCTTCCGCTTCTCATCTCTGTCCAGCTCTCCTGCTGCAGTGCTTGTGTGGTAGAAACATGAAAATGGCTTTCCCAGCTCTACACAATCTCCTTTCAATCTAGCACATATGTCACACTGATTTAGGCTCCACGTTCATTCAAATTTTTAATTGAATCTGATTGGATCGGCTTTAATTAGCAATGGCCCTGAGTGGGTGTAAGGTCACAGGGTACAGACAGGGCAAGCGGGGCTTGGGGGCTGGCTCTCTAGGAAGGAGTATGACTGGGAAGGGATGATTTGCATCTTCACAGTAATAGCAAGGATGTCTTCCAGCATTCCTCTTTAAGAAGGGATGCATTTCTTTACAGTCTAAGAGCTCCATCCATTGCACTCTGCTGAAGTGGGCAGGATGAGTATCCAAGGATTATAGCAAGATATCAAGTTGTGCCTCCTAACCTACCTGGAGTAGCAAAAATATAGCACTGTTTTGAGTTTGTAACATTTACTACAGGAGTGCTATATGATGTGTATACAGGCACTTGGAATGATTACAGTAATTTGAAATAAAATTTGTTGTGAAATTTTCTTTTGAGAATCTAACAGCATCCCTCAGATAATTAAAGTGTCAGAAACAGGATTGAAAACTGCTAATTTAACTTCTCTTTTATCTGTTTCTCTAGCTTCTGTTATATCCCTCTCCACTTTGTGCAGAAATATGTGTTATCAGAACTTTCTAATTACCACTTTGACCAGTTTCAAACTCTATTATTTGTAGATCTTCTTAATAATTAACTGAATGTGTCTATATTTTAATTGACAGAATCCATCATTTTATAGTATATTTACAATTATTTTAGTGTGAAAGCCATTTCAGTAATGGATGTTTTTGATTTTTTAGTATTTTTATTTATTTTAAGATTCGGCTCAAAATAATAGTTTCCATGACATCTTCCCTATTCCACATTAATAATTATTTTACCCTCAAGAACACAAGAGATTTACTCTATTGGTGAAATTTTCTGTTTTCTTAAACTTATTTTTTTTTAGTCTTAGATGAAATATAGTACAGAAAGAACACACTAATGTAGAAATAATAAGATCTGGATTTAAATTTACTAGCTCTGATAGCTTAGGTCATTTAATCCTCTGAACTTCAATTTTCATTATGTAAAGTGGCCAAAACAGTATCTGAATCTACTCCATGTAATTTTTAAGTTTATCAAATAAAATGATGGCTATGAAAATAACTTATAAAATGTAAAGATGTGCAACATCATTAGATACTATCAACAGGAAGCTTACCTACCCTTCCGTGTCCTGCAAGATGATGAATTACTGTTATCAGAGTAAAAGTAGATGAAGCATAAATAAATCAGGTCACCTGGGCTTATCTTGTTGAACAGCACAAGAGTAAACAGACCTCTCTGTGTTAAATTTAAGTGAAACATCATGATTAGGGGCAAATTGATATACTACTTCATCAAGACAGCATTCC
>RJWJ010032717.1:0-18356 GCA_004363605.1 Indri indri
TTTTAAAGACAGTTATCCATTCAAAGGAAGTTGCAAAGAAATGCACAGAGAGGTCCCATGCACCGCCCCCCCCCCCACCAGCCTCCCCTAGGGCTAACATCTCGTGCAGCTGTAGCGCACCGTCAAAACCAGGCATGAAACCTCATACAATCCGCAGCTCACTCAGATTTCACCAGTTGGACACGCATCTGTGTGTGTGCTTCATATGTGTGTGTGCAGCTCTGTAAGATTTCACCTGCAGTTTCGTGCAGCCGCCACCACCACCACCGAGGTACAGCGCTGTCCCATCACACAGGCTTCTGGGGTGACCTGTCTGGTCGCACTCATTCCCTCCCGCCCTCACCCTGACCCTGGCAGCCACTAGCCTGTTCCTTGTCTCCACAGGATTGTTCCTTTGATGACGTCATATAAATGGAATCACATAGTATTCACCTTTTGGGATTGATGTAACCTTTTTGCAGTCAGCAGGGCACTCTGGAGATTGACCCATGTGGGTGTGTGTACCGGCACCTTTGTGTCGTTGGGTCGCACTCCCCGCAAGGACGTACCACACTTTGTTTAACCAGTGACCCGTTAAAGGAAGGACATTTGAGTTATTTCCGTTTGGGGCTATTATGCATAAAGATGCCATACACATTCATGTAAGGCTTTTTGTGTGAACATAAGTTTTCATCTATTTGGGATAAATGCCCAAGAATGCAATTGTTGGGTTGTATGGCAGCTGCATTTTTTTTTAAAGAAAAATAATGACCATGCCATTTTACATTCCCATCAGCAATGCACGAGTGGTCCAGTTTCTCTGCATCCTCGTCAGCATTTGGTGTTTTCTATTTTCTGCTTTAGCCATCCTGGTAGGTGTGCGATGCTGTCTCACTGTGGTTTCAGTTTGCTTTTCCCTAGCGACAAGTGACGCCGAGCATCTTGTCACGTGCTCATTTGCCATCTGTGCAGCCTCTTTGTTGAAATGTTTCTTTGTGTCTTATGCCCATTTTTAAACTGGATTGTTTGATTTTTGTTTACTGTTGAGAGTTTTATATACGCCAGATACCTGTACTTTGTTAAATTTTGCAGTTTGCAAATATTTCCTCCCAGTCTGTAGCTTGTCTTTGTATCCTCTTCACACGGTATGTTTTGCAGAGCACAAGCTTGTAATTTTTGTGAAGTCTAATTTATCTTTTTTTTCTTTTATGGATTGTGCTTTTGGTGTCCAGCCTAAGCACTTTTTGCTTAGCCTTAGATCCTAAAGATTTTCCTCTTACTTTTTTCTGCAAATTATATAGTTTTACATTTAAGTCCATGGTCCATATTGAGCTAATAGTATATAAGGTGTGAGACTCATTGTTTTGCCTATTGATGTCCAATTGCTCCAGCACCATCTGTTGAAAAGGTTTCCATTTTTACTCACTTGAATTGCTTTTGTGCCTTTGTTGAAAACAGGCTGGGCATGTTTGTGTGGGTTTATTTCTGGGCCATCTATTCATTTCATTGATCCATGTGTCGTCTCTCAATACTACATCTCTCAATACTGCAGTCTTGACTTCAATACAATAAATCTTGAAGTCAGGCAAACTGATTCTGCTTACTTTATTCTTTCTCAAAATCGTTCTAGCTCCTTTGCCTTTCCATATAAATTTTTGAATGATCTTTTCTTGTCTCCACAAATTTTGCTGGAGTTTTGATAGAAATTGCAGAGAACTGACATCTTTGCTATGTTGATTCTTTTAATCCATGAACACAGTATGTCTCCTCATTTATTTAGACCTTTTTTCATTTATTTCATCAGTGTTTTACAATTTTCAGCATACAAATCCTTTTTGTTCAATTTACACATATTTCATTTTTTGAGTGAGTGTAAATGGCATTGTGTTTTTAAATTTTGGTATCTGCATGTTCATTGCTAGTATATAAAAATACAATAGATTTTTATATGTTTATCTTGTATCCTGTGACTTTCCGAGACTCGCTTATTAGTTCTAGGAGGTTTTTTGTTTGCTTGTTTTCTTTTTAGATTCTTTGGGATTTTTTATGTAGACAATCAAGTCATCTGTGAACAGGCAGAATTTTATTTCTTCCTTGCCATCTGTATGTCTTTTCCTTTTTTTCTTTTCTTGTCTTATTGCACTGGCTATAACTTCTAGCACTATGTTGAATATAAGTGGTGAGAGCTGACATCCTTGCCTTGTTCCCAATCTCAATCTTAAACCATTAATTATGTTATCTCTAGTTTTTTTAATAATGTTTTTTATCAGGTTGAGGAAGTTCCCCTCTATTCCTATTTTTCTCAGCATTTTATCATGAATGGGTATTGGATTTGCTTTTTCTACATTGATGGATATGATAGTGTGATTTTTCTTCTTTAGCCCATTAATATGAATCATATTGATTGATATTTAAATGTTGAACCAACCTTGCATCCCAGGCATAAAACCCACTTGATCACTATGCATAATACTTTTTATATATTGCTGAATACTATTTGCTAATGTTTTGTTAAAGATTTTCACATCTATATTCATGATGGATGTTAGTCTGTTGTTTTAAACACTGTCTTTGTCTGGTTTTGATATCAGGATAATACTAGCTTCAAACAATAAATTGGAAAGTGTTCCTTCCTCTTCTGTTTACTGGAAGACACCACATAGAATTTGTGTTAATTTTTTAAACATTTGGTAAAATTCTCCAGTGAAACTATCAGGTCCTGGGGATTCCTTTTTAGGGAATTTTAAAATTACAAATTCAATTTCCTTAACAATTATAGGGCTATTAAAATTACCTATTTCATATTGGGTGAGTCATGGTAGTTCGTGCTTTTAGAGGAATTGGTCCATCTCATCTAGGCTGTCAAATTTGTGTGTAGCGTTGTTCATAGCATTCCTTTTCATACTGATGTCTGCAGGGTCTGCAGTGATATTCCCATGTCATTTCATGACCAAAATGGTCATTTGTGGTTTTTTCTCTCTCTCTCTCTCTTTGGTTAGTCTTGCTAGAATTTTATTAATGTTATTGATCTTTTCAAAGAATCATCTCCATGTTTCATTTATTTTCTCTATCATTTTTCTGTTTTTGATTTTATTGATTTCTGCTACTATCATTATTTTCTTCCTTCTGTTTGATTTGGGTTTATATTGCTTTTACTTTTATAGGTTCTCAAGGTAGGACCTTAGATTACTGATTTGAGACCTCTTCTCTTTGCTACTTAAGCATAATGCTATAAATTTCCCTCCCAGCATTGTTTTAGCTCTGTTCCACAAATTATAATATGTCGTATTTTCATTTTCATTCAATTCAATATATTTATAAATTTACATTTAGATGTTCCTTGTGACCTATGGGTTATTTAGGTGTGAATTGTTTAGTTTCCAAGCGATTGTGTATTTTCCTGTTATCTTTTTTGTTATTGATTTTTAGTTTGATCCCATTGTGTTCAGAAAAATACTCTTCATGATTTTAATTCTTCTAATTTTGCTGAGGTTTGTTTTATGATTCAGATATGATCTATCTTAGTATACATTCTGTGAACACTTGAAAAAATGTATATTCTGCTGCTATTGAGTGGAGTGTTCTATAAATGTTGATTAGATTCTGCTGGTTCATACTGTTGTTGAGTTCCTCCATATCCTTGCTGATATTCTGTCTAGTTGTTCTATCAATTATTGAGAAATGGGTGTTGAAATCTCCAACTATAATTATGGTCAAGCCTATCCGTTTTGCGTCACATGTTTTACAGCTCTGTTGTTTGGTGCACACATATTTAGGATTGCTATGTCTTCCTGATTAGCGGATCCTTTTATCATTACATCACGCCCTTCTCTGTCTCTGGTAATTTACTTTGCTCCGAAATAGACTTTATCTGATAGCAGTATAGTTACTTCTATTGTCGTTTGATTAATGTTTGCATGACATATTTTTCTATCCTTTTATTTCAGCTTGCTTATGTTGCTGTAGTTGAAGTGAGTTTCTTGCAGATAGCATGTAGTTGATCATGTTTTTCAATCCACTCTTGTCAATCTTTGTCTTTGAAGTGATGTATCTGGAACATTAACATTTAATGTAATTATCGCTATATTGAGGTTTAAGTCTGCCACTTCATTTTTTGTTTTCTATTTATTCTTTCTATATACATTTAAAACCACATTAGACAATGTTATAATTTTTGCTTCAACTGTCAAACATAATTTAGAAAACTCAAGAAGAGAAATAAAGTCTATTGCATTTACCCATATTTTTGCCCACTACATTCTTTTTTCCTTCTTGATGTTCCAAAACTCCTCTTTTAAAAATTTTTCTCCTTTCTGTTTGGAGAATGATAGCCATTCTTTTAGGGTAGGTCTTCTGGCAACAAATTCTCTAGGTTTTCCTTAATCTCACAGTATCTTGATTTTCCCTTTATTTTTGAAGGATATTTTTGCTGGATATAGGATTCTGGGTTAATAGCTCTTTTCTGGGTTAATAGTTCTTTTAGTATTTGAAAAATGTGCCCCTTCCTCCCGACTGTCATGGTTTCTGACGAGAAATCTGCTGTCATTCAAATTGTTTCCCTCCATAGGTGAGGTGTTGTTTCTCTCTCACCACTTTCAAGATTTTTATTTTGTTTTCAGTTTTCAGAATTTTAACTATTTATTTGTCATGGTGTGGATTTCCTTGAGTTTATTCTCTTTGGGATTTACTCACCTCCCTGAATCTGTAGGTTTGTGGGGCTTTTCCCCCCAAATTTGGGAAGTATCCAGCCATTATTTCTTCAGGTGCTTTTTCGGCCTCACCCTCTTTCTCCTCTCCTTGCAGGAGTCCAATGACACGAGTGTTCAATCTTTTGATACAGTCCCACAGGTCCCCAAGGCTCCGTTCATTTTGTTTTCCAGTCTGTTACCTCTTTGTTATTCCGTTAGGTGATTTCTGTTGTTCTGTCCACTTCAGTCTGCTAGTGATCCCTGGCAGCCCCCTGGCTGAAGCCATAACATAAAATTTTAAAAACTCAATGGATGTGCTTAATAACAGCAGATTGATTTGGGACCTGATCTTGGTCTTCCAGCCAAGCCACCCACTCTGTGGCACTTTGTTATGGCAGCCTGAGCAGACAAATACACTGTCACTTGTTGAGTTTGGGTGTAGTATCAAAGAAAAATATCTGTAATTATCTAAAAAGGCTATTAAAATACTCTTCCTTTTTCCAAAAATATATCTGTGTGAGGCTGGATTTTCTTCATATACATCAACTAAAACATCATATCACAACAGATTGAATGCAGATGAGAATACAGCTGTCTTGGGTCATTAGAGAGATTTGTAAATATATAAAACAACTGTACTCTTCTGACTAAGTTTTTTGGAAAATATAGTTATTTTTCATAAACTGCTATTTACATTCTCATAATAAGTTTATTATCATTATTTTTAAGTGAATTAAGAAGTAGGTATTATTAAAATCTCAAACTTTCTAGCATGGTAGATATGGAGAGAGATAACCCACATAATCAATGCTCTTTGGAGGTCCTGAATAGTTTTGTGAGACAGAAAGTCTGAGAATGGCTGATTTAGGTCAGTGTTTCCTAAACCTCAACCAAATATGTCTGTCGTGAATATTACTACATCTGCTTTTATATCACTATCCTTTGATAGTAATGAATGTTACTATATGAATGATACTGTATCTCCTTTTATATGTTACTATCTCTCCTCATTTTTTTTACTTAACCTACTTGATTTAAGCTTAAACACATTTATCTTAAAAGGAAAATTTTATTACTACCATCAGTGGAAAAGCAGTGCCACTCAACACAAATGAAAGCTGACCACAACAAAGAAATGCACGGAAACCAGCAGGATGCCCGCGTGTTTGGTAGCTCCTATTGCCTGCCTAGGGCCCTGCGCCCACAGTCTGCTCTCTGCTCAGAGTTTAGCAAATATTTGGGGGAGGATGCTTTATTAAGATATACTCGTTCCAGGCAGAACCTTTTGCCTTGATGTGTCTTGGAAGACTGAAAGGGAACTGAAAACAAACTAGTTTTTCCACCAGGGGATGCGCTCTCATTTAATACCACCTAATATCCTCTTAGGTACCATCAAGTGTACGTGACCCACACACACTTTGGGAAGCTCGGACTCAACAGCACCAAGGTGAAGAGGCAGGGGGAGCAGGCTCCCTTCACAAACCACGTTTCTGTCCCACCTGTGCTCACGAGCCCAGATCACTGACCTGGCAGCGCAGCCCCCGCCCGGCGCTCTCGGCAGCCCCCTCCAAACCGAGCCAGCGCGTCCTGCAGACACCGCGCCTCAATGATCCCACCCCGCCGGCAGAATCTGCTTCCCTGCTGGGCTCCTTTTCCAGGCGAATGGCACTGTGGCCAAGAATGTTCCCAGCAACATTGTTTGAAAGAACCAAACTCTGGAAACAGCCCACATGTCCACCCGCAGAAGGACGAGTCAACAAACTGCGATATCTTCCTGCCAGGGAACATTACACGGCAGTGAAAACGCGTGCACGCAGCTGCAGCAATCTCACGGACGCGTCTGAGCAACACAGCGTTGCCCACAAGAAGCAAGTCTCAGGTTACATCCTGGAGGATGCCGCTTTGAAGGAGGAAGACAAAAGCAAAGCTAAACAGTATGTGGTGTAAGCACGGGCACTCGTGAGATAAAGCTGTCTTTAAAAACGCGAGGAAATCGTCATTTCCTCTGGGAGATGCAGGGGGTTGGGATGGGACAGAAATATGCAAATTACTGGTGACATTCTAGTTCTTGGGTTGGGTGGTGCGTTCACGATATACACTGTATTACTAAACCAACACATACATTACATAATTTCTTTTGTATGTATCAAATATGATGTTAACAGGCCGGGCGCAGTGGCTCACGCCTGTAATCCTAGCACTCTGGGAGGCCGAGGTGGGTGGATTGCTTGAGCTCAGGAGTTCGAAACCAGCCTGAGCAAGAGCGAGACCCCGTCTCTACTAAAAATAGAAAGAAATTAATCGGACAACTAAAAATATATAGAAAAAATTAGCCGGGCATGGTGGCGCATGCCTGTAGTCCCAGCTACTCGGGAGGCTGAGGCAGGAGGATCGCTTGAGCCCAGGAGTTTGAGGCTGATGTGAACTAGGATGACACCACAGCACTCTAGCCTGGGCAACATAGTGAGACTCTGTCTCAAAAAAAAAAAAAAAAATATGATATTAACAAACATAAGGGAAAAAATGTGCAGTTTCTGACCCAGTAATTTAACTTTTTAGGAACCGATTCTAATGGCAGTCATTGGAAATGCAAACAATATTTAATCATAAAGACATTCACTATGGTGTCATTGTCATTTTAAATCATGGCAATAATGCGGACATAACCTAAATCTCTAATCCTAGAGGATTCGTTATGTAAATGACTGAGCAGCCATAGGATGGAATAGTATGCATTTATCAAAAAAATCGTGTTTTCAAATAATTTGTAATGACCCAGGAAAATATCTTAATAATCTCAAGTGAACAATGCCGAGTAGAGGACTGAAGTAAAATAGGGTGTCAGTTTATAGGACCCAGCAAGAACCTTGCTACGTTTATGGTATAAAAAAAGGGTACAATGGTGACAGATGCAGTGTCCCCCAAATGTCAGCACTGGTGGGGTTAGGGTTTGGGTTCCCCCTTTTCTGCAGCAAACATGCACACGGGACCACATGCCAGCACACGGGCACGTTTGCACAGAGGCCGGCTGGTGTGGGGCTCCCTGGGTGTTGAACTCTCTTCTACACCCACTTCCCAGCACCCCACTGCCCCCTGCCCTCAAATGACACCCCCAGCTGCCCCAGAGCTGATCAGCCCCCACCAGCCTGACTGCAGCAGGCTGAGCTCCCTCTCCCCACACCCCTTCCCTCCCAGCCCTCAGGCTCCCTGCCCGACCCTCTCACTCACCTTAGCTAGACCCCTCCTCCTTCCCTGGGGCCCACCCCACACACCCCCTCTGTCCAGGGTCAGAACAGAGAAAGGGGCCGGATCCAGGGCTTTGCCTGGCCCGCCCCGGCCATCAGCCTCCCCACCTAGCTGGGGCCCCACAGCCCCTACGTGAGGGCACGATGGGGCCGCACCTTGGACAGCTGCATTCTGGACCCCCATTCAGGGGATGCCAGGAATTCTCCCTTCTGGGGTCCCTGCCTTCCATGGCTTCCCCTTCTCAGAGATAGAAATTAGCCCCCAAAGTCCCACTACCATGTCTTCATCCTCTCCTGAGAGGTCGCAAACGTATCAAATAGATGAGGCATGGTCTATTGATCTTACTGCCCCCATTTTACAAATGGGTAGACTGAGGCTCTTAGAGGAAACCCATGTATCCAAGAGTGCACAGACAACAGCAGCAAAGCCACGCTTCGAACCCAGACTGTAGGGCTCCCACGGCCAATAAATTAATGCTGCCCCACAGTCCAGATCGGCTGCCCCCATTGGCGAGCGCTGTGCTAACGCATGGTGCCTTCTTAGAGTCAAAAACAGACCCCAAGGCTCAGCTCTGCTGTGCCATCTGCCACACAACAGCTCTGGAGCAGGAATGTTGACTCGCTGCAGAGATGGCACTCCAGCAGCTGGGAACCGAGCAGCGAGCAGCCCCTATGTCCTCCCAGACTTCCTGGCTGGGGCCGGTCTGGTGTGGGGAGAGCAGAGCCGCTCAGGTCAGGGGTGGGGGCAGAGGGGCCGTGGCGGGCACAGCTCTTGGTAGATGGTAGGGAAGAGCAGTGGGCTGGAGTCAGCAGCAGTGGGGCCCAGAACTGATTGTCACAGAGGCTCGTGGCCTCGGGCAAGTCCTCTCTTCTCTCTGGGCCTCAGTTTCCCCACTACAAGGGTTGGAAAGTGAGTCTTTTCAGGCCCGATCAGGTTGTATTCTATGGTGGTGAGACACAGGGAGTTGCCTTCACATTCCTGGTCATTTAGGATTTGGCAACAGCCAACAGGGAGAAAGAGGATTCTTAGAGAGGAACTGGCTGGCCCAAGGTCACGCCACTTCTAACAACCACAACCAACTGTGAGAATACCTCCTGCCCGTAAGACGTAGTGGCTCAGATTTCCCAGCACACGCTCATACCCACGATTTCATTCACTGTCGCCATTTTACAGAGAAGGGGAGAGCGTTGTCCAAGGCCTCACAGCTGGCCTTTAGCCAGGAGGACAGACCTTTGTTCCCATGCATCTGTTCCATGAAACTTCTGAATATTAGTCCCCGGGGAAGCTGCAGGTACAGACTTTCCAAGCCCCCGTCCAGGGAAGCTGAAGCCCCTTGTAAGGAAAAACCATCTTGTGCTAAAGTGGGAGGGAATGTCCCCAGGAAATTTTTCAGTTTAGACACTTGCTGAATATGTTTCCTGTGCTACGAAAATACTCACTGGGCATCCCAGCTGGAGGGTTTGCCCAGCGCCCCCCACATGTGTGATACCCACTTCCGTGGCAGCTGGGAGGAGCACCGGATGAGGAGTCTAGTCTTGGTACTGCCCCCCTCAGCTGTGTGCCCTGCGACAAGTCCCTCTCTGTAAAGGAGGGAGTTGGATGAGGCGGCTCTCAGGGTCCTCCATGCTCTGGGCACCGCCCCCCACCCCCATCATCACGGTGGCATAGCTGTCATCTGTCACTGATCTTTCTTCTGCCATGAACATTGTGTGGCCAGGCCCCTGCTGGTCGAGCTGACAGCTGTATCCCAACACCTGGCACTCAGTAGGACCATACCACTGCCTATAGACTGGTGGCGGGGTTCTAAGGAGCAGGTCCCAAAGGCGGCTGTTTTGTATCATGCAGAGAGTGCTGGGAAAAGACCCCTCAAGACAGCTACAGTATATGCCAGGGACCACTCCCCAAGTTGTATACAAACTAATCCAGTCATCCTCGCAGGGATACTAAGAGTTGGTGCAGAGATGCTGTTGCTGCCCTACCTGTAATCCTCCAAATCTAACCACTGCGGGGCGAACTGGTTCGATGTCACACACAGCGTCTGCATCTTTGCCCGGGCACCATCTTTGGTGGGCAGATTCCACTCCCCCCGCCCAGCAGCCGTCACCAATGACTGATGGGTGTTAGGAGTCGGGGTATAAAAGCCCCAGCTCCCTTGCTTATTGGGTGGGAAAACCACGAGCTGTGCGTTCCACACTGGCTCCCAGAGCCCCACAGCGCGACCGAACCCCGGTTGCCACGGCGGTAGTTAACCTGCTTGGTAACACCTCCTCCTTTCCCGGTCTCACTTCCCCACTCCCCCACCAGCCTTCCTGTGCCTCCCAGGTACGCCGCGTGCACTGGGATCCTCGTCTTACAGGCTGCTTCTGGGAGGACCCGGCCTGAGGCAGGAAGCCACTAATATTATTAATATTCTCATTTTAGTGGGAAGGAAGCCAACGCTAAGAGAGGGGGAAATGACTTTCCCAGGGTGGCACGGAATCCTAGGCCTGTTTAACCTCCGAGGTTTTATTTCAATCATTACAGGAAGACAGAGTGAGACTGAGATCTGTGAGAGAACAGCCATGGAGGAACATTAACTCATTCATTCATTCATTCATTCAAAGGCTTTTTATCGAAATCGATTATTTGTCAAGCCCTGGACAGGGTGCTGAGGGTACTAAGAGCACTGCCCTGGAATTGTGGGGACCAGGTTCCAATCATGCACCAGCTGTGCGACGTGGGCGAGAGGCTCAGCCTCCCCTGCGAATCACGCTTTGTCATCTGTGAAATGGGGGACCACGGTGGCGCCTACTACACGGGCTCATCGCGAGTAAATAAGCTCACACACACAAGTAAGTGCTCGTATGTGTCAGCTATAAGACGGTGGGATCGCCAGTGCTCAACACTGGAACGTGACGTGCGGCGGCAGCACCACCATTTCTAGCACGTCTTATTACTTAGAGCAGCCTGCGATGAAATGAATGAGTTGCAGAGGAGTGTAAAGTTTGCATCTTCCTTCCTTCCTTCCTTCCTCCCTCCCTCCCTCCCTCCCTCCCTTCCTTCCTTCCTTCCTTCCTTCCTTCCTTCCTTCCTTCCTTCCTTCCTTCCTTCTTCTGCCCACCCAAATGCCCTGCCCTCTGCACCTTGCCAGGCCCTGGGCTGGGCACCAGAGCACAAAGGTGACAAAGACCCTGCCTTCAGAGAGCTCTCGGAACCTGGGGGACCTGGACACATGGACAGTACAGCACAGTGTGGTGACCACACAGCACAGCACAGGGGAGGGGGACCACTATGGAGGGGCACCTGATTTTGCCCAGGGATGCTGGAGTTCAGGAGAGAAAGCCACATGGCTCAGAGAGGTTAAGTCACCTGCTTAAGGCCACCCAGTAAGAAAATGGTCTGACTCCAAATCCCATACGGTTTCTAATACCCCGCTATGGGGTCACATTCTCTTAAGAGCCCCAAGGAACCAATAATGAAAACAACCTCTATCACAAGACAGCCTTGGGAGTGCAGCCCTAGGGGTGTCCCGTGGCGGCCAGCACAGGAGCAGAGCCTCTGACGTCTCAACAGAAAGAGCAACTGACAACCAAGGAGCTGAGAAGGAGACAGCGACGCGCGCTCCTGTGAGGGGAGGCTGACGAGACGCCCGCACTGCTGCAGCTGAAGTGCATGCAAAGGTGACGGGACACTTCCCTGAAGAGCCAGGACCACGCGGGGACACAGATCATTTCACCTTGCCCTGAAATACTGTGTTATTTTCAGTCTCCTCAAGATTAACTATATAACAAATTGTAATTTTTTCCCTTTGATTTAGGTTTATATTTAACACAGAAATAAACTGGATCCTAATTCTGTAGACTAGTCCTCCCCCAGCCCTGCAGAGAGCACATTTTTTTTTTATGTGACACTTTTTAAAAAAGATCGGGTGCAATCCGAGGTACAGATCTCTTATCTTTTGGCGTCAAACACTTCTCCCTTCCGGAAAGACCATTCTCAGTGCTCCCGTGGCAGGCAGTGAGACTTCGGGTTCTGAGACACAGAAATCATGCCCAGGAGTCCTGTTGGGGCGGAATGCATCCGTCCCGGCACCCCCCGGCCACCCGGTGCCCGCCTCACACACTCCTCTGAGGATGGCAGGATCAGTGTCACCCCAAAGACTTCAGAATGAGTTGCAGCAGAGTTTTAAGTTTTTTAGGAAATCCATGCTGGGTGAGATCGTGGTGGAAACGAAGCGGAAAGGTTCACAGTTGTTCCGGGAGAGACGAGAGCTGCTGTGCAGGTCGCCAAGGCCCGGCTGCTCAGACCGGGAAGGCCGCTGGTGGGACACGGCCCGGCCTGCGGTTCCTGCAGCTGCTAGTGCCGTCTGGCTTTTCCCAACTTCCGTTCAGCAAGTCTGAGGCTCAGACAGGACTGAGGTAGGTGGAATGTGTGTGGAAGCTCACTCTTGCTTCTGTGGATTTCTTTCTGGCCTGGGCAAGTGCTTTATTAGGAGGACTCTAGCCGGAGACGGCAGACATGCAAAATACCCAAATGACTATGCAAATACTGCCTGTGGCCTCCTTTCCCCAACACACACCCTGCTGGAGCTCAGCTCTGATTTTTAATCAGCTCTCTGGACAGTCAGAGCACCTGATGGAAGAACAATCAGGGAATTCAGTCGGCAAAGACGAAAGACGCAGCCTGCAGTGAGGAGGCAGCGTGGTTTAGGGTCGGGCCGGGCAGCGGGGACCGGCTGTGCCGACTTTCAGCTCATACCACGGGCGCAGGGAGGACAGGGCCAGAGGTGCCAACCTCAACAGCTCGGGCGGGGATCTGCAATTGCCATTGCTGCTGCTTGCAAAGTAATCCTTAGTGCAGCTGCTTTCTCTGGAATACTCGGTAACACACATGCACCTCCACTGCTCTGCTTCAGCAAAATTTTGCATAAAGAAATATTTTTCCAGACTGGGATAGGGCTTGCGAAATGAAAAAAGAAAGAAGAAATATTTTGCTATAAACACACTTTTCCTACTAACTCGTATTTAGAATTTTTCTTTCTTTTTTAGAAATCAGATTTCAAACCTCCAGCTCAGCAACTGGACATAACTGGACACAATTATGTTTCATTCAAGAAAAGAATAAAATATCTCATATTTACCTGTTTTGCTCTGTCTCCAATTCTAAAAGCTAACTGGGGCAGCCGGTAGAGGGGAGCTTTGAGGGCTGGTGCAGAGAGCCATAGCTGGGGGTGTCCTGGCCCTGTCACCTCAGCATATCTCAGTTCCCCCACCGTTAAAAGGGGACGCTAGCCTCTGCCTGAGCTGCGGGAAGCAGGACACGAGGTCTGGGCTGGGCCAGCTCTCTAGGGCTCTCTGCAAATGGAATTTGTGAACATTAATGTCGCTTTTGAACAATGCCAAAGGTTGCCTAAGGAATGCAGCCACGCTTATCACGGGGCCCGGTTTGGGCTTTCTGTAACAGTGATTTTGAACAATGTCATAGTTGCATAAGGAACCTCGCTGTGCCTTCCTGGGGCCCAGTTTTGGCTTCCTAGAGCTCGCCTGCAGCACTACTTCTGCAGCCGGAGAGGAAACACCCTTCCCACGGCCCGCCTCGGTGCCGGTTGGTGACTCACAGCACTGGCAAGGGGCGTGGGCGGGAAACCACTTAGGCATCACCATGGAATCTGACAGGTCTGCCCCTGTGGAGCTGCTCTGTAAAGAAAGAGAGGCCCCTTCTCCTCCCGCAAGGTGAGTGGGGTGCGGAGGGAACAGCTTTCATCAGCCGAACCCCCCACCGCCAATGTGGCTGGAGGCCGACCTTGGAGAAGGTGGCAGTGTCCTGCCTTCTGCCCAGAGTGGGTGCGGGCCTGGCTCCTGGGGTGGGAGGCACATCCCACCTTGTGGGTGCTGCCCCCTTTCCCCTAAGACTCCTCGATACTAACATCAGACGCACAACGCGGAGACTCCCACTGGCGCGCACCGTGTGCTGGGCGGGCGGCGGCACGTGCTTCTTCCCCGCGCTCTGCTTCGTCGGGTCCTCGGAACAACCTGTTCTCACACGCACTGCACCACGAAGAAACGGAGGCTGGAACTTGCCCAAGATCATACAGCTGCCCTGAGGCAGAGCTGGGACTCCAAACATGCCGCGCTCCCCGTGCTTCGACAAGAGTCGGGACATCCCCAGACGCACGTCTGTGGGCACCTGAGAGGCAGGTGAGCAGGGGAACAAGCAGGACACACAACTGCGGGGCCACAGCAGCTCGGGGCAGAAGCTCTCATTTTAGGCAGCCGCTAGTTTTTAAAGGACTTCCTGTGTGTTGTCTCATTGGCTTTGTGCAACAGTTCTGTGAAGCAGGTGCTAATATTATCTCCCTTCCTCAGGTGAGATGCGGAGGGTAGTTGCTTCCCAAGGGGACCCAGCTGCTCTGCCTTCCGTGACCTCCAGCCTCCAGTTCCCCATCCGTGCAATGGGGATGCGTTACAATCACACCCTCAGCTTATGTCAGGGTTAAATGAGGTAACATAAGGGGAATGCTTTAGAAACTGCAAAATGCCACCGGAATTCTATGGAGTATTATTATTTACTAAAATAGCTTAGCAGGGAGAATGCAAGTGCGTCTGAGAATGACAAAGTTCTGGATTCAATCCTAGATTTCCGCAGTGTTTAAGTCATGTTCTTTCCCAAACTGGAAGCGCCTGAAAGCAGGAACAATGTCTGGCTTGCCTCAGTTTCCCCAGTATCCAGTTCCATGCTTGGCACAGAGAGGGCCCTTGAGAAATCCAGGCTGAACTATTCAGGACTAATCCAGAACTGGGGGAGAGGGTGGAGAGGAAGAAAAATGGAATCGAGGCTGGAGGTGGCCCAAGAGGTGGGTGGCCAGGGAATTGACCTTCCAACTGGGAACACTTCTGAGAATGACAAGGACGCTTTTAACTGTCTTGATAACATGGGACTGTTCTGGGCCAACAGGGACATGTAGTCATGCTATTTTGTGCTTGTTTAGTCTGACCACCACATTGCAGGGGAAACTGAGGCCGAGAGGAGCACAGAACTGGGACGGAACCCAGGGCCCCCTGCTTCCCAACAAGCCTGCTCTGGGAAGAGCTCTGAGTGGGTGGGGCTTGCTTTTGAGGGGCCCGCAGCTCTCTGGAAGGAACTGGGTGTTATCGAGATAATCCAAAGTTTCTGTTGGGTAAATACCAACACTTCTGGGCTGGTTACTAAGGGCCCAAGCGGTTGCTAAGCGGCCCTATGACCTCATGAGGGGCCATTGTTCAGCGCTCAATAGGCATCCTTGAGCGACATCCCCCAACTCCCAAATCCCAGGGGCCCCCGGGGTTCTGTGAAAAGCGGTGAGAGATTACAATGAGCAGGCGCGGCAGACAGACCCACGTCTGTGTTCTGGGGTATAGCAGGGGGTGGGGGCCTGGGCCGCAGCCTTTCAGAGCAGAGCACAGGAAGGCATGAGTGCCCAGCAAGAGGCCCGCAGCTACTGCACCAGCAACAGAAATTCTCAGCAGCAGAGAACTAACCCCACATACAGTGCTTGACCCTTTATAATCCACTTGGACATACATCAGCTCGCTTTGTTTTCAAAGCAGCCATACGTGGCGGGGCCATCGAGATCACCCCCACTTCACAAAAGAGGAAACTGAGGCCCAAAGAGGGGAGACAGCTTGCTAAGGCCTCCCAGAAATGTCTCCGATTCTAGGTGTGGACGGCAGAACAAGGGCTGGGCAAAGATGCCCACACCCAAATCCTCAGAGCCCGTAAATACGCTGAGTTCCACGGCCAAGGGGGATTGCGGTTGGGGATGGAATTAAGGTTGCTAATCGGCTGACTGCACGACGGGGAGATTACCCTGGGTGACGGGGCGGGGAGGGGGGGGCGCCCAATGTCATCACAAGGGCCTTTAAAAGCGGAAAAGGGGGGCAGAAGAGGAAGCATCCACGAATCGGGGAGATGGGCAGCTGCTGGAAGCTGGAAAAGGCCAGGAAACAGATTCTTCCCTAGAGCCCCCGAAGGAGAGCGGCTCTGCCCTGACTCTGGCCCAGCAGACCTGCGCCAGACTTCTTACCTGTAGGACCGTTCGGTGATCAATTTTAAGCACTTGGTTTATGGTAACTGATCGCAGCAGTGATAGGGAACTAATCCACCACTAACTCACCATGGTTAGACCCCTGCCACCTCTAGGCCAGAAGGAGGGCGGCGGACATCACTGAGCCCCTTGGAGTCAAGGAAACAAAGGCCTGGAGAAATAGAGTGGCTTTCTCAAGGTCCCAAAGCCAGTGACACAAACAGTGAAGAAGCCCTCTGGGTGGGGATCATACCGCCTCGAGGCTATTGAGACTACCCACTGAGGGGTCGGACCTCCACCGCCTGGCCTGGTCAGGCCCCACCCCACACCCCACCCCCTCCGCCTCTCTCTCGGGCAGGGAAGGGGGGCGATCTCCTACCCCTCTCGCCAAACACGGGCAGCCTGGAGCCCATGGCCTTGATGCCTTGGTTTCCTTATCTGAAAGCGGGCACAGCACCCTCCACATCAAACGGTGAGAATAAAACGTGAGCACACAGTAGGTGCTCAATACCAGCTCCTCCACTTCTGCTAGCCAGGCCCAGGCCCTGCTGTGTCTCACAGCCACTGGCTCTTCCATCTCAGCCTCCTTTGGAATCTGAGGGCGTCACTCCAGAAGGGCGTTGTCTCTGCCTGGCCCACAGGGTGCTTGCTGAATACTTGTTGAATAGACCACGGGATCAACACCTGGATGCTTCTCTCTCCTCCTCTTCACCCAGAAAGCTCCTGTGTATCCATCAAGATCCAGATCAAATGCTGCTTCCTCCAGGCAGCCTTCCCGGGCCCCACCATGCAAGGCCATGCTCGCCTCTTTGTGATGGGCTTCTGGCTTCCTTGTGGCATCTCAGTGTTGGTGCTAAAGGCCCAGGCCATGGTGGCCAACACCTCTGAGCTCCAATCCTGGCCCTGCTGGAGCGATTCTGGCTTAGTCATGCCTCTTCTCTGAGCCTCGTCTCCCCCTCTGTTGAATGGGACTGGCGATGGCACCTCTACCGCGCGGCTGCTGGGAGGGTGCCACATGATGGCGCATGGGGTTCAGTGCAGCAAACGGCAGTGGTTGTTTTCATTAGAATGCTTGCTACCATCTGAGAGGCCTCCTGGTGAGTGCTCATGGAACACCGCAGTCCTCCAGGGCAGCGACAGGTCTGATTTGTCTTTTTGACAGCCCTCAAATCTTTCCTGAGTGCCTCGTCTGTGCCAGGCTCTCCCCTAGCACTGGGGGACACCAGGGACAAGGTCCCTGCTCCCATGAGCTGACTCTCCCTAGTGGTGGGGAGACAGATGCTGAACACACCGAACATTAAATAAAATGCAACGAGTTGGCGGGCATCGCTGCTGTGACGCACAGCAAGGCTGGGCAAAGGACCAGCGGCCGGGAGGGCATCTGCTTTGGATGAGGACAGAAAAGGCCTCTCCCAGAACAAGCCTTGAAGCACAGACTCAAGGCAGCAGTGGAGACATCTGGGGAAGAAGGTTCCTGGCGGAGGAACAGCAAAGGCAAACTCGCAAAGCGGGGCACGCCTGGCGTGTTTCAGAACCAGCAAGGAGGCCGCGTAGTGTGTGCTCAGAGAACGCATGCAGAACTGCGATGACATGCTGCTATTTATATTATTTTATGAAAAATTAATACTTATTCCTGTTTATTTATGCTTTCTTATTTTATTAATAAGAAACTCATATTCACTGAGTCTCTTTCACGTGTCTTGTCACTGAATGCTCACAGCACCCTCTGGGATGGTTACAGTTGTCTACATTCTGTGGATGTACAAAAGTAAGGCTCAGAGAGGTGAAGAGTTTTGCTCGAGGTCACACAGCTGGCAGGTGGCTAAGTCAGGATTTGAGCCCAGGAATACGTGATATTTCAGTTTGTGCTTTTTCTCACGGACACCAGGCAGTGATGGCGGTCAAGCTTCCCATCTCCTGCCGTCCCCCAGGAGTCATTCTGAGCCCTGTGGGCGATTCCCTTCTTGCTTCCCTGGCTGAGTATTTCTAACTGGCATCTCTGGCCTCCCAGCCTGGGTCTCTACTCTGAGACACAGAGGGGAGTGTGCAGCTTAGGTCCTGGGGTGGCAGGGGTCCAGACATGTTGCCCGCTGAGGAGGTAAATGAAGATGCCAGTGAGCAGGCAGACACTCGGGAAGTGCGAACTTCTGAGGACTTCTAAAAGCTTCATCAGAAAAGTCAAACTGCCAACGCTCTGCCGGATCGACTCAGGTCTCTCACCGCCTTTGCAGCATCTGGGCTGTCCGGATGAGGCTCGATTCCCAGGGAGGCTGCGCCCCTGCAGGGTGATGGGCGGAGGCAGGAGAGCCTTCTGGTAGGAGAGCTAACAGAGGGAGGTGGGCAGGGAGATCCCAGGCCAGGGCTCCTGGAGAGATCAGGCTGCAGCGACACGCAGGCGGGCG
>RJWJ010032718.1:0-18351 GCA_004363605.1 Indri indri
GTGTTCATTACATGTTTAGTCTAAGGAGCTGGCAAAATTTAGTAATCATTTAACATAATCCTGATAATTAAATAGGGAATTGAAAGCTTTGTAAAATTATTATGTAACAATGCCAAGTGGCTGAAAAGGCTCCTGAAGTCGGCTCTCCTACTGATAATCCCATTATAAACATGCCTTGCTGTTTCATTGCATTTTATTACAGTACAGCTATACTACTCCAGATACTCTCAATTCTAGTCTATACGCTAGGAGTGTTTACTATTTCAGCTACATTGGTTTTATAATGGAATCTCTACTCATTACTCATTCTTATATCAATACCCTCCATGTGACTGAACTCAAAAACCAAGTTCACTTGTTGTCACGGCATCTATTTTGTGACATCTATTTCGTTTCATCTAATACATATTTTTCCTATACTTACTTATTAAAGTGTATAGTGCTCCACAATTCCAATGATTCTCCTAATTAAGAGAGAGTAATTAAACAAAAAATATTTGTTCGACCACTACTGCATCATAAGATATGCAAAAATACCTTCTATTTCATTTCGTTTAAATAGTACAAGGGCTGGCACACCTGGGTGTGTCACTGGCCTCACAGTAGCTGGACAGATGCCAGGTATGCCCAGGAACACCAAGTAATATTTCTGCCCGGCTGACGCCAAAGAAGAATAACTCGCAAACAGACATTTAATGGAACAATCCCCTACCGTATTTATCTTTACATGCCTCAGGTCTTCATCCTAATCCTGGTTCCCACTGCGATATGCGGTTTTATTGCAAAATGAGAAAAAGACTCAGGTAGGGACTGAATGGCTAACGAAAGTGGCTGCCTCTCATTAGCTGCAACCTTCGGTTCTTAATTTTCCCATTTTCTTCTAAAGACTGAGTTGAATTCCGTAATGAAAAACAGACAAAAAAGCAAAGCCCCCAATTTTCTTCATGTCAATATAATTGTTTCTCTGATCTCAATGAGGCAAAAATATAATTTGACCTTTAAAATGTGTAGCTAGAGGATTTATGTTTCAGGAAAATAAAATTTCCTACTGCATTGATATGGAAAGAGAAGGTACCATAGCATGATTTTTGGGTATGTAAGTGATTGGAAAGGAAATTCTCTCTCTTATATCCCCGGAGGTGGCTTAGGAGGGCTACCGAGGGGTGGACAGATACTCAGGGGTGTTTTGAAGGGAGGAGTCTCCATCGTTCCCTCAAGGAGCTACAACAGAGCGGATGCAGGACTGAGGATGCGCTCTTCCTCTCATTTTCCTCTCACCCAGGCTCTCCCAGCACTACTGACATCTTGGGCCAGGGAATTTTTGGTTATGGGAGAGGTGGGAGAGGCTGTCCTGTGCATTCTAAAATGGTTAGCAGCATCCCTGGCCTCTACCTACTAGATGACTGTGGCACTCCCTCCCTGTGGTTGTGACAACCAAAATTATTTCCAGACCAACTGTCTCCTGGGGGGCAAATTCCTCCCGTTGAGAACCATTGCTCTGGCCCCAGACACATTACTCCCTTTGCAGGACCCTCCAGCAGCAGTTTTCAACCACAGAAGTCAAGAGAATCACTTGGTTTTGTTTTCTTTTTTTTTTTAAGTCTATTCCTGGGACCATTCCAGGCCAGTGGAATTAGAGTATCTTTGGGGCTGGCACTTAGGCAAGGGATGACCACAAAGCTCTACGAGTTTTTAATTATAGTGTATACACATATACTTTGGTATGGAAAGAAGTAAATATTAACTTACAGGCATCATCTTTCAATGGTAAGTTATTCACAAAGAGAACAAAGAAAAAACCCAAAGGACACGGTAAAACCAGGCTTTTATCATTGTTTGGAGAGCCAGATATCATACAAAAGCAGCTAAAATTTGGAGAATGGTGTGGAGGGAAGCATGGCAAAAATCAGCTGTGATAAACATGCAAAAGTGAAGAAAAATGGTCTTTTTTGGACTCAAAATCAAGTGGCTCCAAGGACATATGTTTCAACAATTTTATATTATTTGGGCATCCAAGGAGCAGCAAAGTGGGAATATGGAAAGATTGTCACATAGGTTGTTCTAAAATGCAACAGCCCCACTGGCAATTTCCCATTTGGGAGGCCATCTCAAGCTCATATCCTAGAAATAGGGCACAATATTTAAACGTCTCAGTGATGATATCTGGTGTATGTGTGTGGCCACCCTGTTGATCACCCTGATAATCTGTGCATGGTTTTGCTTGGCTACCAGCAGGGCTTCAGTAGCAGATGAGAGGGATTTGAGAGAGATGAAAGATAAACTTATCTTAAAATAACTTTTTCCTTGGTCTGAAATTTGCACTTTTAGCGTTCTTCTTTTGGCTGGGGGAGAGAGTCTCGAGAGCATTTGTTAGCATGCAAATATGTCACTTTGGGAGGAGGACACATGGTCATCAAAAGGATGAGCTACTAGTTACACAAGATAAATGAATTTCAATGGCAAAAAGAAAGGAAAAGGGACATGGAGATGCCATTCTAAGTACCCGTCACCGTGGTGTCACGGAGAGGAGCCCTGGCCTGCAGGAGGCAGCAGGAGGTCCTCCCTGTGTTGCCTGTGGAGGGGGAGACTCCAGGATGAGGGAAGGCTGGCAGAGGGAGGGGAAGTGGGCAAGGTTCAGGGTTGGGGGAGCTGCAACTCCTGACCTACTTTCAAATTCTGGTTGGGCCAGACCTGGAAATGCTTCAGGAAAAAATAAACACGAAGCACAGGAACCTCTGGCCTCTTTATACAGAATACATGCTTTGACTGATTTCCCTTTCCTATTTGAAAGCAAAGCAGCCTAAAAGGATTGCCCCCTCCGGACCTCGTTCTCTGCAATCCCTTCACCCCGTCCCCACCCCAGCACATGCTACCCCACTGGCCCATTATCGTCTTCCATTTTCTTTGAGAGTGCTTTTAATTAGATGTTATGTTGACAATAGCACCTAGCAGAATTTTTACAGCTCTGTTTTGAAACACTTTTCCCCCCAGCATATGGCAGAACTATCAAGTATTATTCTCCTTCCTCAATGTTTTTTTGAATTTAATGTTTTATTGCTCATTTTAAGCCTTCACAATCAACTTGGACACACACTCAGAGATTTGTGATGAGAAGCTAGACTAGTTTGCATACAAAGCAATTAAATCTGGCATCTATGATTCCAAAGGATGAATATTTTCCAGTTGTGGTAGGAGGCCAATCATCCTGAAGAGAAACCAGCTGTTTCATGTTAGCTCCTGATGTGACTTTTCGCATAGATGCTCAGGTCGCAAAATTAGTTTTATGTTAATACATATTGCGAGAGCATTGTGTCCTCTTTGTTCTCCTCTCAAACCCCCAATTCCTTCTGGGAAAATGAGAATGCTCTATGTTATGGTCATGTAGCCTCACATAACTGTGTCCTGGTTAAATACCAGGTTTGATTTTGTATTTTAGCTACTTAATAATTTTCTTCAATTAACTGTATTGAACAAAGTATTCTTCACAGCCCGGGGAAGATAATCATTTAGCTCATTTTGCCTTGATGTGTGCTCACTTGGTATTGAGGATGTGCAAACAACTGCTTTCTCCCAGCCTCCTGAAATCATCATTTTCATGAATTCCAATAGTATTTTTTTGTGGAATTTAGTCAAGCAGGACTCGCGTCCTTAAGCTGGCACTTTGGTAGCAAGGTGAATGTTTAGAATCTTTTATCTGAGAGTTTCCATTTCTAAACTATATACAATGCCTGCTGAGTACTTGGGGTTAAGAGCGTTGGGTGGCCCAAAGTTAGGAAAGGAGAAGGGGACCTGGAAATGGAATATGTACATTCATGTCCTCCACAACTAGATTTATGCTATGATGTCATACTGAGGTTACAATTGTACCAAAATGAGTGGCGCTACATTAAGAATTCTCTCTAATGCTTAAGGTACATGATTGCACCATCAGTAGGAAAGCTTTGTTTTAAAACAATTTTCAAGAGCACCACAATCCCTAAAATTCATTGTTTTCTCCCCCTTGGAAAACAAGAGGGAGGCTTTACTCAAGTACGGCACCACTTTTGCTGGGCTGCAGGCTTCTTCGGAACTGAGGCACAGTTTTTCCATTTGGCAGACATGCATGTAAATGGTTGATTTAAAAAGAGTACATTGGTTTTATTTTTAAGTTAACATTTATGCAATTACTGTGGGATCATTTTTTATTAAGGGTTAGATCAGAAAACAAGTGCTGGTGTTTATTCACTTTATAGCAACAGCATACCCAAAATGGTTGATCTAAATGTTTTCTTCTTCAGTTTCAAGCCATTTTGTTAAGTAAGTGGCTTTTAAACAGCAGCATGGCTTGCCAGAGCTCATTCAGAAGTGATCCCTTCCATCAGTTTAAAACCCAATGTGAATTACAAGCAGAGAAAAGACACACAACTTCCTTGGGTGCTGGCTTTCCTGGCCCCACGCTTTCAGCTCTTGAGGAGTAAAACACTCAAAGAATCTGTTATAAATCTCAAGATGTCTTGTGACCCATGTGATGTTCATTTTACTAAGAAATAAAATAAAATAAGAAGTACTCAGAGCAGCTGGAGGAGAGAGGTAATTTGAGGTCATTGCTACACTTTGTCAATTAGTGTGTGAGTCACTCAGATGGAAGGTGCACAGAGGCCGCAGAGGACGAGTTGATTCTAAAATGCAAAAGAATAAGACAGAGTGGTCTTCTCTGAGCAGCTAAGTAATGCCTTCAGACAGGGATTGGCAAACTATTTACTACAACCCCCACGAGCCGAACGTGGCCCACTGCATTTCTGCATTATCCAGGGCTGCCTCTGTGCAGCAGTAGCAGAGCTAGGCAGTCACACAGACACCGTAAGCCCACAATGCTTAAGCTATTTACTAGCTGGCCCTGCAGGGATGAAGTCTCCTGACTCTGGCTCTAGAAAACAGGCCTGGAAGTTGGGTGTACTTACAAGCAGTGGGGTGACTTGCTTAAGAATAGATTGGAAAAGTCATATAACTGTAAAATAACAATACTAATAACACCTTCCATTCTTTAACTTCTCTAAGTACTCAAACATATTCTTGGAGTTGCTCTGAATAATTTGTTCGGTTATAACCTGATCAAACAGAGAAGGGGTCCAGTGACATCCAGACACCACGACGAGGGTAGGGAGGTAAACGACACCTGGCCTCTGAGTGCCTGTGAGGGGCTGGATGACAACTGAAGCAGATGGTTTTCTTTCAAGTTCCTGGTGTATTCTGCACCCTTAGGATCTTATATGTAGCAGCTGGTTTAAAATTCATGAATTTTACATTAGGCTAGTGTTAAGCTTAATCCTTAGTTTTACACAACTCCACAGTTTCTCCTAAAAAGCACATCGATGTCAAAGTAAGGAGTTGGAATAGGAAAAATATGCAGAAGATGTGATCGAATTCTAGAACCGTGGGAGGTCAATGAAATACAGGGAACATGCTACATGAGCCTGGGCATTGCAGATGTGTGTTTTCTTTCTCCTACGTGTCTTCTCTCTCTTTTGGTGGTCTCTCGACTTTCCTCTGGGGAACCATGGCTCCTCCACTCTCAGTGCATGGGACTGAGGTGCGGCTCACCCAGCTGCTAACTCTGTGGTAAGTGTGCGTGACCCCTGCCTGGCTGCTGGGAAGATTCTGTCCCTCTTGCCAGAGTGACTGGTTTTGGGACAGATATGGGACTGAACCCAGCCAATGGAATGAGGCCTGGGACTTTTGCTGGAACTATGGAGACAAAGCTCTCTCTCAGATCTTAGAGACTAAGAATTATGTAAATTGGGAGCAGCAGGAGGTTGGGGGCAGGTCACCTCTGCTGCCACATGGAGAGATGCTGCCTAAGAATGAAGCCAAGAATAAGCAGAATAAGGAGACTGGGAGACAGTGAGAGAGGAATGGGGAGGAGAGAGAGAGAGAGAGAGAAATTGAGTCCTGATAATATAATTTGTGTTTAGAACCAAATTTCCCTGGAGGAACCTTCTGGAATTTTCCTGTACTTCAGCCAATAAATTCTCTTTTCTCTTTCACTAGTGTGACTTGGTTTCTGTCACTTGAAACTGAAAGAGTCCTAACTGATACACCAAGAACATTTTTCTACCGATAATAACTAAACCATTACTAACAGATACTTAATTTCAACTATGGACATGAACAAATGTACAGGGCTTCAAGAAATGTCTTCCATCAGAATCAGTTTCAGGGCAGGGCACAGTGACCAAAACCATATTAATGCACTGTTTTTTAATTCTAGTCTTGAAGATACACAAGGATGGGATTCTATCACTAAGCTTAGGTAAGATGTTTCTGAGTTTTGTTAAGGGAATTTTTCTTATTTTATAATCATAATGCTGGAAAATATTTTGTTTTCTTAGTAGCACTCATGATATTAGCCTTCCAGGGATGTGTCAAAAATATTATTTTTGAAGTTTTGTTCTATATCATTCATATACTTTTGGGCCAACATTAAACTCTAATGAACTATGTCTATCAGGTTTCTTTTTATCCAAATACTTTATCTTCTTTTTCATTCCCAAGATATATGCTTCTGCCTGCAGGGCTTTAAAAAATCTGCTGGAGAGTTATTCTGTCATGTTTATGTATTAAATAAATAACGTTTTCCATCTGATGCTTTTACCTATCTGAACAGCTCAAGCACCATAAATTTACGGTTCATTTATAGTTCCTAAGTCGAATAACTCACCAGTTGTGTAATTCAGCAAAGGCAGCTTTGATCTTCTTCACGGAACTATCCACTTCTTCCTTGATCATGACGCGGTATCTAGTTAGAGAAACAGTGCAGCGTTGCAAATCCTTCACTGATTTCTCAATATTTGGGCCTAAAATTGATGTTAAGAAAAAAAAATTGTTAACTTGACCACTTTATCCTTTACTGTAAGCTAAACAACAAAACAAAGCAACCAACCTACCAATAAGACATTCATCTGTTTTTCTTCTTCTTTTTTAAACCAACCATAAGAAGCACTGGATCTTTGGTTTTCAATGAAAAAGAAAGAGTTCTGTCAGGAGGATGTTTATAACCCAGAGTGAGTGGTCCGTATGGCACCTGAGACTGCCATGATTTCACCAGTGGGGTCTCTGGCTGGGCCATGTGGGGAACGCTTGTCTCCTGTGCTCTTTGGAAAGAGGCTCTGATCATTATGTTCTATCACAAACGGCAGCGTCTTAGAATCTGGTATGTCTAAAGACCATTTGTGCTGCTGGCTCTCTCTATAAACACCACTTTGTGTGGTTAAAAGCCAGCAGGGCTTTTGGAACAAGAAAATGACACAGAGATTGGGAGAGGTACAAATGAGCTAGAGAGGGGACGGCGTGTCGGTGCCAGGTATGCTGGCGCTGGCCCCGTCACCCTGAGCCAGGCCTGTAATTACAGCAGCGGCTCTGTGGGTGCCCATCTCGCCTGATTTCCTGAAAGTGTCAGCAGGGTCTGTAGATAGCACATAGCAAATAGGCAGATTGTATTTATCCCAATAAGAGCATGCTTCTTAGAGGAAAGAAAACCCCTGCAAGAAAAGTGAGAAAGTCTATCAAACCAAAGCCAAGGAAATCAGGTACAACTGAGGCGGAATGAGAAGAATATTATTCAGTCTTCTGGGAATCAAAAAGGAAGTGATTTAGCCCCTTTCACTTTTAATGACAGTTATGTATCAAGTATATCAAAGCTCAAAAAATCCAACATGTCAAATGTAAAACACTTTTTCAGTGTTACATTGAGAGTTCTAACATAGAATTGAATTTACATGGGGAAGACCATATCCAAAGAACACAGGCCAGCCTCTAGGCTCATCTTCATTCAATGCAAGTTAAGAAAGTGTATATATAAGGGAAACATTAGTCTCTTTCAGCATTCACATTTTTAAAAGAGCTCCTGTATGAACACTTGCTTTATAAAATATTAGGGTAGAAGGTATTTGTTTATCCATGCCTACAAAGAGAAGAATGGCCACAGAGGGGCAGAGAAAGGGGATGTAATTCCACTTAAATATTCAAGACCTTTGATTACATGGGAGGAACACATCTGCCTTTCAATTTATGTGGGTCACAGAAAGAAATGCAATTTCGTGTGCATCTCTCTTCACTAAGCAGCATCTTTTGGAAAGTTCTGTCATTCTGGCACTTCTCTGTGTGTGCAAAATATGTTGAATCATTTGTGCAAAAGAAATCACTTTACCTCTTTTCTTTGCCAACTCATCTGGCTTTATTTCAAGATGAGCTGCGGGGGCATTGGACTTAACAGGAGATGTTTTTGCCTTAGGCTTGCTTGGGTTACAAGGCTGCTCAGCTGACCACTGTAGGCCATCTGACCTCTCTGTTGTTCCATGTATAGGTTTGGGGTTCCCATCTAAGGACAGTTTCTGTTGCAGTAGTCTGTTGCCTTCTGTAAGAAAACACCAAATAATGACTGTGAAGTGATAAACTAAAAACACTGATGATAAAGTGATGAGGGATGCCAAGATTTTTGTTTTTGTTTACATGCTGGCAATAACGCCTTTCATTGCAAACAGTCAAGAAACTGTTTTAATAGAATCCCCAAAAGATTAGAGGACATACTAGAAAGAGTCTTGTACTTTGAGTCAGAAGCCCTCGGCGTGTGAATTGCTTGCAGAGTGACCCTGGGCCAGCCACCACACATCTCTGAGCCTCAGTTTCTTCACCCAAAACTATCCAGGAAGGTTATTAAGGGGCTTATAGGAGATAAGCAGGGTTTCCCCCCACCTATTCTAGTAAAGGCTTAGGAGTCTTTAAGTATGATTTCATATTGAGGCTATAAAAACGTAGCCCTCCTATCTCCAACTGCTACATTAATGTCTTGTGGTATTTTATTCTGAATTAATGAAGTCAGAGGAGTGATTGGAGACAGGGCAAGAATGAAGTGACAACGGGTACTATAATCACTGCATCTAATTTATGGAGGGTTTAAATCAGGAAACATCTCAACTATATTTAAAATCCAGGGAGTCAGATTCTCTCTGGAGCTTTAATAGATGTGGCAATAAATTAGCAGCATGTTGCTTTCGGCATCTTTTAAAGGCAGATTCCTATTTAGTTATTGCTGGTGTAAATTAAATGGCACCTTAGTGGCCTGAAAAGGAAATGTATCACCCTTAACATCTTACTACCAGAGAGATTTGGGTGTGAGAAAAGGGAGGCCAGTGTGCTTTTGAAGGCCAGGTTCTTGGAGAAAGCTCGAAGAGTGCAGTTTGGATCAGGGAGACCCAAGTTCTGACATTCCCCATGTCCTGGATGACCCTGTGGGAATGTCTTCCCTTTTCTGGCTCGCACTCAAACAGAGCACAGTCATCTGGGGAAGCCCAGCCCCCTTTTCAGATGGTCATGCCCATCCCTGCTTCTCTCTACTCCCATGGTGCCTCTTAAAAACTTCACACATTATATTTTAACACAAGGCTTCTATGTCTGCCCCTCACCCCTGCCCTGCAGAGGCCATGACCTTGTTGAGGGCAGACACTGAGTCCAATTCATTTTTGAAGCCCCAGTACTTGTGTCTGGCTCAGTGGCTTTCTGTAGAATTATGATTGAATTCAAGTACGCTCACAATGATTTCATAGAAAAAAATAAGAAACGATGAACACCTTTCCTGACACTGTCACAAATATTAGAGACTACACTTGAGGAAACTACAAAAGAATATGATCTGAGTCCTAATCAACTTGATTTTAGACATTAGCCCATTTATGATCAATATAATTTGACTCTAGTTGAATCCATCATTCATAAGGTATTATATATATCAAGAAAGCACAACATACTTTTTATGAGCTGAATGATGAGTATCCTTAAAAATTTACTTACAGTACACAATGAAATGTTCAGCAAAGTAGTAAACAAAGTAAATACTGAAAACAGCATTTCCTCTAATAATAATACAGATTCAAATGGTAGCATGCAATTTTATCTTTAGCAATGCTAACGTGGAACTTCACATCAGGGCAGTGGTTGTCAAACTTCCATGTGAAATGAGTCTCCCTTGGTACTTATCACACATGCAAATTCCCAAACACCACCTCCAGGGATCCCAGTTCTGTACTGGGCCCAGGATTCTGCTTCTCAGGTGATTCTGTTGAAGTGGAGATAGGTGGTACCAGACACCCTGAGAAACCCTACCGTAAAAGATGAAAAACTAATTTTATAACGAATCTATAAATGTTTGTGTTAAAACTGTGATTAAGTCCAAGCTGGTTCCAACTCATTCCCTCTTTAAATCCCAGTTGAGATTCAGTCTTGATGAGACATCATAAATTGAGAATTTAAAACACAGCTCACTGTGCACAGTGTAGTAAATTAGTCATATTCTTGAAACTAAGGGGACTTATGTTATGGCCTAAGAGACCTTAGAATATAGGGAAAAATTATTCTGTTAAAATGCAAAAGAATTGTAAATGAAAGACAAGCATGCAAATGAGCATGGACTCATTAACCCAGAGCTGAAAATATTTTGCGTATCAGAGATCTCATATGTGGGCTATTGGTTCATTTCATCATTCGTCCAACAAATATTAATTGAGAAATGCAAGTAGCAGTTATTTTTTTTAGGGTCCTGAGAAGCTGTCTCATTACTGGTGGAATCATTGAACACTGGAAAGGTTTAAAATTCTCAAAGACCACTTGGATATATTTGCACACTGGCTGAACAGATCTGTCTCCAAATATAGTAAAACTCTGGGTCTCTTTCAGATGAAAACCAGTGGAGAGCCATACAGCTATAGCAGAATTAGGTCCATCTTGACCACAAATCTTGATACTTCCAGCAATAGAATAATGGGAGTTCTTTCCTGGATACAGCGACTTTCCTCTAACATTACAGGCCAGAAGTAACATCACCTCTCTATTTCTCTGGAATCCACCTGTAAACTGCAATAGACAGTAGCTCAGGGGGAGCTGATTCACACAAACCTGCACTGTCCCGTAAGGTGCCCACTAGCCCCACATGCCTATTGGACACTTGAAATCTGGTTTGTCCAAATTGAGATACGCTGTAACTGTAAAATATACACTGAAATTTGAAGACTTAGTGAAAAAGAGAGAATTATCACTTGTTTCTTTATACTTCTTAAATGTAGCTACTAGAGAATATGAAATTGTATATGTAGCTTGCATTATATTTCTGTTGGATAACACTAATATAAAACACAAGGAGCATGAGATTGGTGGTCTACAATGTACAATGACTACTAATTTATATTCTAGTATTTATTCTAGTGAGGTCTTACAATATCCTTGGCAATTTTTACCTGAGAAAAGTGGTGACAGAGTGATGTATGTCTTGCTCATCATTATTGTATATGCTTGGTATCTAGTAGGTACATGACAAATATTGAATGAATGAATGAATCATCATTGCTTCAGTACTGTGCGTGTCTACGGAGGGAGCCTAGTTTGATGTGAGTCTCTGGTTGTGTCTTTAGCTAATATTCATCAAATATATGAACCAAAGTAGCCACATCTTGGAAAAAAAAGTTATCTCTGGCAACTCCCAATCTGCCTATATTTCAACAAAAATTATATATATTTTAATTTAATCCTTGTCTACGTATCTAAAAATGGACTCCTAGAAGCTTGTGTTTTTGAATTTAACTATTACCTGAGCCTTCCTTTTATTAAAAATACTTATCAAATACCAACTACTTATCAAATCCCACTTATCAAATCCTAATATTTATAGATAAAATATAACTTTCTGATTCAATTGGACTCAACAAACACATATGGAGTGTTAACGATTTTAGCTCTGACTTATTTATAGGAGATAAATGAGATGTAGTCTCTTTGACTTAATGACTAGTACATAAAATGTGAAAAATTAATATAAGACTACAGCACAGTAAATCTGACTTGACCTTTCCCATTGAATTGTCTTGGTACCTTTGTTGAAAATTAATTGACTACATGTGTGGGTTTACTTCTGGATTCTATTCTATTCCAAGGAGCTAGTTGTCAGTCCTCACACCACAACCACCCTGTCTTGCCTACTGTAAATATATAATGAGTCTTAATATCAGGTAATGCATGTCCTCCAACTTTGCTTTTCTTTTCCAAGATTGTTTTGACTATCTTAGGTCCTTTGCATTTCAATATAAATTTAAGAATCAACTTGCCTATTTCAACAAAAATCTGATGGGATTTTGATCAGACTTGTGTTGAATCTATAAATCAACCTGGGGATAAGGTATATCTTGACAATACCTGTATTGTGTCTTTTGACACTTGAACATGACATATCATGCCATTTATTTAGGTTTTCTTTAATTTGCCTCAGCCTCATTCTATAGTTTTTAGTGTCTTATGTATCTACAGTCAGATTTATTCCTAGGTATTTTAGACTTTTTGTGTTATTGTGTATAATATTTTTAAAAATTTCAATTCCCAAATTTTGGTTGCTAAAGTGCAGAAATACAATTGATTTTTCACATACTGTACTTGTATTTAGAGACCTTGCTAATATCCTTAATAGTTCTGGTAGTTTATTTATTTTTTTGGTAGATTTCTTAGATTTCTATCTTTCTACATACACAATAATGACATCTGTAATGAAATTTAACTTCTTCCTTTCCAATCTTTCCTTGCCTTATTGGACTGGCTAGAAATCCTAGTACAAATGTAGACTAAGCATCCTTGCATTGTTCTTGATCTTAGGGAAACTGCATTCAATATTCCATTAAGTATTACATTAGCTGTAGAGTTTCCATATATTTATTAGACTCAAGGAGTTCTCTTGCATTCCTACTTTTCTGATAGTTTTTATTTTGTCAAGTGACTTGTTTTACCTATTGACACAATTGTATCATTGTTCTCCTTTATTTTGTTAATTAATAAAATAGGTTGATTGGTTTTCAAATATTAAACCAATGTTGCATTGCTGAGATTAATATGCTTGGTCATGGTGTGCTATCCTTTTTATATATTGTTTACTTCATTTGATAATATTTTGTTGAGGCTTTTTGCTTTTTTACTCCTTAATAATATTATTCTGTGATTTTCTTTTCTTGTAATGACTGTGAGGTTTTGATAAGGGTTATGCTGGCCTCATAATATGAGTTGGCAAGTATTCTCTTCTTTCTATTTTCTGAAACTGTTTAAAATTGCTGTTATCTTTCTTCCTTAAATGTTCATTAGAATTCACAATGAAGTCATCTTCTGGAGATTTTAATTATGAATTTCTTTGCTAGGTGGAGGGCTATTCAGATTTTCTATTTCTTCTTGTGTGTGTTCTGGTAAGTTGTGCTTTTAAAGGAATTTTTCCATTATATTTAAGTTGGATTTATTGGCATAAAGTAGTTTACTATCCCATTGTTAGCCTTTATATAAATGAAAAGTCAGGGCCACTTTCATTCCTGATATTGGAAACTGGCTTACTATATTTTCATTGTGATTCAGTTCAAAAATTTTCTAATATCTTTTATGAATTTTTTCTTTGATCAATGAATTATTTAGAAGGTTGATTAATTTCTAAATTTTTGGCGATTTTTTTAGTTATCGTATGGCTTCTAATTGTTAATTTAATTCTATTGTGGTCAGATACCATGGTCTAAATATTCAATATTTTAAAATTTATTTAAAGTTATTTCATGGTCCTGTGACTGGCCTATTTTGGTAAAAATGCCATTTTTTTTGAAGTGGTTGGGTACAGTGTCCTATAAATGCCAATTGCATCAAGTTGGTTGATAGCATTGTTCAAATCTTCTATGTTCCTGTTGATTTTTAATCTACTTGTTCTATCAGTTACTAAGAACATGATATTAAAATCTACAACTATTGCAGATTTGTCTCTTTTTTTAGTTCTATCAATTGCTGCTTAGTGGATTTTGGAGCTCTGTCATTAGGTGCATATAAATTTAGAATCGTTATCCCTTTTTTTTTCCCAAGACAGAGTCTCGATGTGTCACCCCAGGTAGAGCGCAGTGGTGTCATTGTCACTGTAGCTCACTGCAACCTCAAAACCCTGGGCTCAAGTGATCCTCTTGCCTCAGCCTCCTAAGTAACTGGGACTACAGGCGCATGTCACCATGCCCAGCTAATTTTTCTATTTTTAGTAGAGACAGGTCTTGCTTTTGCTTAAGCTGATGTACAACTCCTGAGCTCAAGCGGTCCTCCCACCTTGGCACTCCCAGAGTGCAAGGTTATGGGCAGGAGCCACTGTGCCCAGCCTTGTTATGTCTTTTTGATGAATCAAACTATATATCATTATGAAATGACCCTCAATATCTCTGGCAATATTTCTTGTAGTAAAATTTTCTTTGCCCAGTGTTAATATAGCCACACCAACTTTATTATACTTTTTGTTTGGAGAGTATATCTTTCCTATCCTTTAACTTTTGGCCTGTCTCTGTCTTTATATCTAAAGTACGTTTCTTAGAATAATCGTACATAGCTAAGTCTTTTTATCCAGTCTGTTAATCTCTGATTTTTAATTAGAATTTTTAGTCCATTTACATTTAATGCAATTATTGGTATTATTGGATTATATTTACTATTTTGAGTTATTTCTTATTCTAAAAAATGTTTTTAATTTTTTGTTTTAGAGGTTGTTCTAAGGATTACAAGATTGTATCATTAATTTATTGCAGGGTCCTTTGAGTCAATATTGTACTGTTTCATATATACAATGTAAGAACCCATACAATATTATAATTCTACTTACCCACTCCTGTCAATTGTACACTTATAGTCAAATATATTTTACTTTTACATTTGTTGTAAACCCCACAATACACTGTTATTTTTGCCTTAGCCAGTCATTTGTCTTTTAAACAAATTAAGAAAAGAAAAAATCTTTTATCCATATATTTACTATTTCAGTGCTTTTCATTTTTTCCTGCAGATTCAACTTTCAATCTAAAATTTACTTTCAATCTAAAGAACATCCTTTAGCTTGTTTTCTGTTGCAAGTCTGCTAGCAATGAATTCTTTCAGCTTTTATACGAGAATATCTTTGTTTTACCATCATTTCTGAAGGATATTTTCTCTAGATATACAGTTCTGTATTGGCAGTTCCCCCCCATTACATTACAGATTTCATTCTATTGTCCTCTGGTGTATACTGTTCTGATGATAGGTCAACATTTATTCTTTCTTATTGTTGTTCTTCTGTTTACAATGTGTCTTTTTCCCTCCTCTGGCTGCTTTTAAGATTTTCTCTTCATTTTTGACTTCCCGTAGTTTGACTATGATGTGATTTCTTATGATTTATCCTGTTTGGATTTTGCTGAACTTCTTGGATATGTGGGTAGTTGTTTTTCATCCCAATTTGGAAAAACTTTGGCCATTATTTCTTCATTTCCTCTTTGCTCTCCTTCTGAGACTCCAATTACACATATGTGAGACTGCTTGATACTGTCCCTTAAGTCACTGAGACCCTGGCTTTGTTTGTTTTAATCTTTTCATTTTTTATTTCTTTTCTCTCTGTTCTTCAGTTTGAATAGTTTCTTTTCACCTGTCTTCAAGTTGACTGATCCTTTCTTCTTTATTGTCCAAACTACTATTAGGCACATCTGACGACTTAAAAAAAAATCAGATATTGTACTAATTTTTAGTTCTATGGTTTCCATTTCTTTCTTTTCCTCAGTCCTGAAATTCTCCTTCTCTTAATCTATTATGTCCATCTTTTTTTTTTTTTCTGTAAAATTCTTAACATATTTATAGTCAGCAATTGTTGTCTGCTAATTCCAACTTCTGGGTTATCAACGGTCTGTTTCTAATGACTAACCTTTCTCTTCATTATAGGTCATATTTTCCTGCTTCTTCCCATGTCTACTGATTTTTTAAATTTGGTACTGAACATTATAGATGATACATTGAAGAACTCTATATCTTTTGATTTTCCCCCAAAGAGTTTTGACTTTTGTTGTACAGGTTATTAAAGTAGCAGTAGATCACTCCCCACTCTCTTCCCCCATTTTGCTCAAAACAAACTCATAATCTCCCTTCCCGGTCTTGGCAGTCTTTTAGCATTCCTGATCCTAGTGTACCATCTATGCAACGGTGCAAGCCAGAAATCTGGACATCAGTCACAACATCTCCCTCTCTCTCAATTCCCATATCCAGCCCATCGCCACATCCTATTGCTCAAAACAAACTCATGATCTCCCTTCCCAGTCTTGGCTGACTTTTAGTCTTCCTGTTTTGCCTTAAAGATAAATGTTAGGTATCTAACAGAACAAGTTGGGGGGTAGAAGAGGTGGGAAGGGGCTAGTAGATTGTTCCTTAAAATACCTTCGTTAAATTTCCCTGCTTTATATCTCTCTTCTTAAGCTTGCCCTCTCTCCTCTCTGCTGAATCTTGAGCTTCCCCAGTTTCTGCTGGGCAGTCATCCTCCTCCCAGCCAAAGCTCCCTCCCTCTGCATTGTATGCCGCAGCTTCCCATACTCTGATTCATCAGTCAATCCTCTTCCATCTACTTTCCCTCTTATAGAAATCAATGCCCTCTTGTTCATTTTCTTCATTATTATGGATTTCTACATTTAAAAATTCTTTTACTAAAAATTCATGGGGTTTGTGATGAAGAAGATATAAATTCATGCCTTTCTTTTTCTTGCAAAGTTCTCGACATGCTTTGCCAAATTATTTTTCAGTCAAGTTGTGACCATTTACACTCAGCTGCATTGTGTGTAATTGTTCTCACATTTAACTCTTGCCAACATGAAAAACCATCAACTTTCTTGTCACTGAATCTTGGTATCAATATACATATTTTACTTGTCTTTGATTTGATTTATTTCACACAATCAATGAGCTGTGCTGGTTGCTTTTGTTAACAGCACCGAAGAAAACAAACTCTCATCTTGGGAGAAATATATGAACTTGGATTCAAGGATTTTCATAACATATGTATAGCCAGGTATATATTCAAATTTGAAAGTTTCTGAAAACTCTTTTTTCTCTTTAGTGTTTACTTTTTAGTGAAAGCTTGATGTACTTTTTTTTTTTTTTTTTTGCGACAGAGTCTCACTTTTGTTGCCCTAGAGTGAGTGCCGTGGCATCAGCCCAGCTCACAGCAACCTCAAACACCCGGGCTCAAGCAATCCTACTGCCTCAGCCTCCCGAGTAGCTGGGACTACAGGCATGCGCCACCATGCTCGGCTAATTTTTTCTATATATTTTTAGCTGTCCAGTCAATTTCTTTCTATTTTTAGTAGAGACGGGGTCTCGCTCTTGCTCAGGCTGGTCTCGAACTCCTGAGCTCAAACAATCAGCCCGCCTTGGCCTCCCAGAGGGCTAGGATTACAGGCGTGAGCCACCGTGCCCGGCCTTGATGTACTTTTAAGTAGCAGCATAGAATTCAAATCTAACTTCAAGGAATGTATTAAATATAGAGTAGTTCTAAAATAATTCTTTTAGCCCATTGAGTTAAGATGGTGTCCTGGTCCCCTACACACATGTAATTTCAGTAAAGCACATCATCTGGTCACAAGTAGCTTAAATATTGTAAAGTAGGTCTATCTGGAAAAAATTGATACAGAAATGCCATGTTGCCCTCCCTCCTCTCCCACCACTAGCAGTGGCTTGGAGCAGCTCCGTCTATGCACACCCTCAGGCAATGGCAGCCTGTTGACAGAACAGCTCAGTCCACGCCCTTTGACAAATCTCTTCAACACCACAAGGCTGCATGTTCCTCTCATAGCCACACACCTTCCGGGATGAGGTCAGAATCTCAGTCTTGGGTTGGTGGCTTCTCCCAGTCCTTAGTTTCTTTATTGTCTAATTTTCCTCAACATAGAAATAGACAGTACTGCTCGCTTGCCATGTCTAGACATCTTATGGTCCTCATTTACCCCTTTTAGTAGTTAATCACCTCCCACCGTTTTAGTTAACAATTCTTTATATTACATTTCTCCCATTCAGATAACCAGTATGGCTTCTGTCTCCTGACTTGACCTTGACGGATGCCCATGGCCTGTATGAGGGGCTGAACTCCGGAGACCAACATGGCTAGAATAGAGAGCAAGAAGGGGTGCGCCTCGCAGTGGGGTTGGAGCAGGACACAGTGGCCAGACTCTGCTGGGCCAGCAGGCCAGGGCAAGGCTTTTGGTCTCTATTGTAAGGGGTCAGATTTGTGTTTTGAAGAGATTACAGGACAGAGCATGATTTACAGAGGAACAAGGGCAGCTCGGAGATGAATGAGTGGACCACTGCTGCAGCACAGGCAAGTGAGGATGGTGGTTTCAGTGGGAGGCAGAGGTTGAGACCGTGAGAATGGGTGGATTCTAGAAATACATGGAAATGAGAATCAACAGGACACGGTGATGGGCTGGATGAGGTGGGTGAGAGAGAGGGAGGTGTTGTGACTGATGCCCAGATTTCTGGCTTGCACAATTGCATAAG
>RJWJ010032719.1:0-18359 GCA_004363605.1 Indri indri
ACTATGGGAACCAGAACTTGCAGTCTTCAGGCAGAGAAACTGTTGAAGAGCCTTAGGTCCCACTCATTCTTAGGCATTGCAAACCCAAAGGCCTTTAGAAGAATTAAGATGAATAAATTCCCTGCAATCTTCCCTGGTTGCAAGAAGTTTTGCCCTGATTTTATCAGCCTGAAAACATGCCCTTGTATGGAGGTGGACTGGAACAGGGGTCAGCAGGCAGGGTGATTAAAAAATCACAGGGGAAATGGAGGGTCAAGGTCTGGGATTGGGAGGCAGATAAAATAGCCTACTTGCAGCAGTTGGTTAAACATTTGCCTTTTGTTGTTTCCAGGAGCAACAGAAGAGACCAGACGAAAGGCCTTGACTATCCATGAGGTGGTTTCCCCAAAAGAGCAAGCCTTATGCATTCTTCCTTCCGGTCATAGACCTATGGCCCTAGCAGGAACCAGGAGGAGGGAGAATGTGTAGCAAACTGGAAGTAGGAGGTGTAGGCTGTAGGCTTGGGATGGAACTTGTTTTTTCTCTCCTACCTTTCCCCAGCTAAGTAGTGGTCACTGCACTTGGCCTTGGGGCTTCTTCTGCGAGTCCTGGACTCTACCTTTCTAAATTGAACCTTGTGTTAAAGTGTGAAGTCTGTACACTACACATGACCTAACACACTACTAGGCATGACTGTGGCAGAAGTTGGAAATATAAGTGGAATTGTACCAAATCTATCCTGGCATAGGTTAATGAAACAATTAATAATCATTAGTTTAAAAATTAAAATCCCAAATGAATGATAAACTGTATGGACAGATGACTAGACAACAGGTTTGAATGGGTGTGATTTCCAGCAAACCAGAGGTAATCGTCACCCTAGAACAAAATGTGAGGGGATGAAGACAGCAAGTACAGTGAACTCCTTCCAAAAGCTTAGTGTTGAAAAAGTACAAAGACAAAAGATGTTCCAGCAGAGGGTTGAAGATATTTTTAACATATGAATGAACTGACCATATTTATATATGAATAGAAAAGTTCCAATAGAGAAATACAAGATTTTCATTTAATAAGGATATGAAGGCTTTTCACAATGATTGACTTGGTTAATGTAATTTCATTTTAAATAACAATGACATTTTTCTTAAACTTGGTAAAATATAGAGATAGAAAATATAAATAGATAAAGGAAAATATGAATAGCAAAGGAAATTCTTAAACAAAGCTAACTACGGATTAGCTAGCTGTAATTACTATAATTACTATATCACATAAAACTTATGATAAAGCCACAGCTTGACTCCTTTTATAGATTCCTGAAACTATCCCTTTCTCCTTAGCCACAAGCTCCTTTTGCCAGCTTACGAAGATACATAGATATAGATATAGATATAGATAAATATATATATATATATATATAAAATGTCACAGAAAGCACATTGCTAATACCTAAATAAATGACATAGATATCCCTTGCTGCAGAAATTCAGAGGAATAAGAGATGTCACTTCCAGTTAAATTGGTCAGAAATGGTTATTTGGAAAACAGGAAATTAAGTTGAGTCTTCCATGGTCCAAGATTTTTAAAAATGAGAAAAAAACAAGCATTTCTCTCACATAATAAATAAAGGAGAAAATATTTCATTGTGGGTTCTGAATCAACCAAACATAAATACAATATTGAATGTTGTAGACTAAGCTACCTACAGAATTGAATAGCATAGACTAAGCTACTATAAGTAACCTATTCTTTGGTACAGTCAATACCTTCTCAGAAGATATACTGTATGTGAGATATTACGATAAAGTTAAGGAATTTCATAGGAAGGAGAGAAAAATGGGGGAAAAATGACAGTGGAGCAGTCCACAGAAAAATCGAAAGGGCCTAGATTTAGTACATTAAAGGCATGCCTCTTTCATAAGAAAAAGTAGAGAAAAGATTTGTAAATCCAGCTGTCATCCCTAAGCTTCCAAATGATAAGAAACCTAAGTCACTGCCAAGAAGAAACTGCTTTGAAATCAGGAATATTTTTATAGAGTACACATAGAAACACCAATATTTCAGGTGACTTCGCAAATGTATGAATAATTCCTTTTCTCATAATCACAGAATCTGCTTCTCTACACACTGTACTTCCTCTAGCAGACATGTATCATATATCATCCTAGCGGAAGCACTCTTTCTACGTTTGGAGAATTCCCTGCATCATGATTATATCCTCCCTGCACCCAGTAGTGAAAGCTATACTTTTCTTTTCAGCAAGACTTTTTACCTTAGGTCTCAGACATGTGAACTAAGCTGCCACACTTGCCTGCACCTGTACTTGATTTTATCTAAAAGAGAGCAGTACGATGAAATATGCATCACATGGGATTTGGTAAGGGCAATGGTGAAGGTGTGGGAATTGGGGTGGGGGGGACGGTAGCTATAAGACTTCCAGGGCCAAGTGCAACCTACTCTGCCAAGTGGCAGCATAGGTGGGGCCCTGGGCACAGGGGTGTCACTGTAGTATCCGAGGTAGAGATTCCTGGCTGTAGAGATTAAGAGCTTGATACTCTGGCCCTCATGAAGATTCTGAAATCTACCTAACATCCCTAAATAAATTATTTATTTACTTCTTTATTTAGTGTTCGTTAAACTCATTAGAGTAATTCTGCTTTCCTTCAACTACAATACCTGACATGCATTCCAAAAGGGAACTATAACTGGCTCATGACCAATCTCCTTTGTAAAAACTGGGGCAAACTCCAGGCTTCCATGACAGCAATTACTTTATCTATAAGACTTTAAAAATGAAAGTATCCTAATATCACAACTCAATGAGACAGGAATACTGATCGCTTAATAAACACCACAAACTTAGCATGTGACAATCCAAAGTAAGTGACTGAGGCAAAGATCTCTATCAACAGAGGCTTATTAAGCCAAAGTTGTGGAATCACCTGGAAAAAACACAACCGCAGACAAATCTGTGGCTGCTTTTCTGAAAGAGACCTTGGGAGTTTCAGTATGTAAGGGGAATAGGGCATACAGAAAGAATAAAAAGAGAGTGGGGGTGGGGAGTGAGGCAAACTGGTTACATTCTTGTGAGGCCCAGGAAAATCTGCATTTTGTGTGAGAGAAGGCAAGTGGGGGTTAGAGGAGAAAAAGGCAGTGATGGAAACATCAATTACGTAGATGTCCCCAGATAGGTAGAAGAATGTTTGACATTGTCTTGTCTCTGTTCTGCACTTCTGCACCTGGGAAAATAAACTTGTAATTCATTAATTAGTGTGGAATCAAACACACTTTAATTTTAGGAGCCAGACTTAGCCTGTAGACCCAAAGCTGTGATGTGCTTATCCTTGCTTATCAGAAGGCAGCAAGAAATTTCCTTATGAATAATAAGTGAGACCAGCTTTCAGGTGCCTGAGGCTTTTACCTTCCCTTTTGCATAAGAAGTTGGGGGGATGGGGAAAGAGGGGTCCTGAGATTTTTATTTTCATTTACACATGTCATCCCCAGGAAGAATTTGACCCATTGAATGGTTTCAAGAGGTAAATGAAAAATAAAAAAAAAAAAAAAAAAAAAAAAAAAAAAAAAAAAAAAAAAAAAAAAAAAAAAAAAAAAAGACAGGAGAGAGTAGTTTGGAGCCAGGCAACACTGGAACACTGGGTTTGAATCACAACTTTGACGTTCAAGAGAGGCAAACTTTTGATTTGGTGCAGTGCCTAGCTCAAATAAATCTTTAGTAAACGGTACACATTATAGATTCATAGGCGAAGACATATCTTAGTCTAAGGGACACTTCTGACAGAGCTCTTGAGCATAAATTGGGCTTTTCAGATATTGGTGAATTCCTACCACTGGAAGTATTTAAAGATAGCTGGGACAGTCACCTACAAAAGGTTTCATAGAGGGGACTGTGACATCGACAGAGACTGGCCCAGATGACATCAAGGTTCCTCATATAACACTTGGGCTTTATGTATAATTCCAGACACAATTAAACATTAGATATTTAGTCTATTCTAATCAGGCGTTTCCTATGAGAATCAAGTGCAAATTTCACCTATGCGGATAATAAAGCAGAAAAAAAATGTCATATGCTTTTTTCTCTGGATTCCTTCAGCAGAAAATATTACCACTAATATGTTCCCTGAATGTTAGCAGCTTGAAAAGTCAGAGCTTAGAGAGGCCTCAGATTCATTTCTTATGGGAGATATTCTGACATGACCCCATCTTCCTCAAGGCTACAGAATTCCTAGTAATGCCACAATTTGATGAAGCCCGATCTCCATAAAACTGTACTATACCGTTTCCTTAAAACCAATGTATGACATCCACAAGATTGATCCATTGCAGAAAAGATAAATATATCCTGGGAGATTGTTAGATCCTTGAAATAGAGAATACAAAACATAAACATATTTTCTGATGTGGTAAGGGAACTGATAATGGCAGAAGTAAAGTTTCTTGGAAATATATGATCTAATCATGGTACAATGGAAAATGTGCGGCTTTATGGTCAGAAAATCTGAATTAATTTGCTCTGTTAAAAGATAATTTTTTATATAAAAGTAAAATCATGATTCTTGTACAGGTATCAAAATGAATATACATTAGATACTTTATTTTACTCACAAATGAGAAAAATAATAAGATGGTACAACCAGTTCAAAGGAGATTCCAAAGAACAGACGTGTTTATAAATAAGGAATACTGAAGTTGAGAAATAAAAGAAACTTTTTATCTGAGGAATGAGAGCCTCCTCTAAATTATCAGGCCCAGAGAGACATGGAATGATGCACCAGACATGTCCCACTCTCTGTCTTGGGCTAAGTAATCATCTCTTGAAACTACTTGCTATCACTATAAGTAGCTATAAGTCAACCTAACAATGCTGCACACCAAATACCATAAACCATACAATGTATAGCCAATCACTAATCAACAGTATTTCTGTAAACCAATGAAAATTCACTACAAACAACTTGGTATCAGCCCATGCCTTGTCCCGCCTTTTTGTCTTTAAAAGCCTGCTTGTAACAAAGGCCAGAATTCATATCCACGGTTCCTTGAGTCTGAGTCTCCTGGACAGCTGTCCTCATCTTGGCTCAATTAAACTCTTTAAAATTACATTTTGTGCCTCAGTTTCTTCCTTTAGGTCTACAAAATTCATGTGCAAATTGGAGGCAAACCCGGAGTCTCAGACAGGAGGAGGGGACTCATTTGAACTTCCACTGTATGGAATTTACATGTTCATAGACAAGAGTTACTTGCATTTCTATCCATTATCTACAATTTACAGGATTGTGAAAAAAGAAAATCCTACAATCAGATGGCATGGAAGTCATGCTTTAGACGCTGCATAGTTTTCCACTGAAGCACAAAATTTTCACTGTCTCCGTGTCCTTATTAGACCTTGATGTCATATGGCCTATTCTCCATCTGATGTTTCAATTTTCTCTGTAGAATCTTTTGCAGATGATTACCCCAGGTATGTTTAAATACTTCCAATGAGAAAATAAGCTCATATAATTAGGAGATGCTTAACATGTTCCTTAATATCTGATGAGCTTCGGTGTTCATTAAGTCCTCCTTGGAGGGTCATTAAGAGAATCTCATGAGACAATGTGTAGAGCACACGTAGCTCATGGCCTCATACTTCCCCTTCAAAAGCTATTCATGATTCCACTTTGAGCCCCTCATATTATCTAATTTATACAGCTTTGACAAACTCTGATAAGGTAAAGAAGAATGAATATTAATGTTGAGAATATATTAAACAAACAAAAAGAAATACTAATACCTGCTACAACATGGATGTGTCGCATAAGTATGATGCTGAGTGAAAGAAGCCAGACCAAAAGCTTGTCTGTTTATATGAGATTCCAGGAAAAGGTACATCCATAGTGAGAAACAGATAAGAGGTTTTCAGATAAGAGGTTTTCAGGGGTCAAGGTATGGGGGAAAAAGACTTTATGCAAATGGAAGTGGAGAATTTTCAAGTTTATAAAAATATTCTATACTGTGTTTATGGTGACATGTCCAAACCCATGTCATTTGTCAAAACCCACCAAACTGTGCACTGAATATTGATAAATTTTATTGTATGCAAATTAGGCCTGTACAAAGACAACTATAAGAAAAAGCACATGTGATTTGGATCTGTCTCCTTGAGCCATGTGTAAATGCATCTTCTAAGAGTTTCTTACCGGAGGGCAGAGGGGTAAAGAAAAATAAAGTTTCTCTACTCATTTCCTCTGTGCATACTGAAGTTTACATCAAAATCTCATTTGGGTGTTATTAGTTTACCATCAACTGCTTTACGGATTTTATTAAACTAGACAGGATTTGGGGTAACTGACTTTTTCTAAGGCCCTTGATTTCTCCAAATTGTAAAACTAAAAAAGTAGATTTTATTATTGCTTGGGATTCTGACCCTCTACTTTCAATGAACATATTGAGGGCAAAACTCACTAAACATATTTAATATCCTCCTCAATAAAGTTGGCTAATAAAGAAAAGATATATCCAAGTGGATCAGTTCCTTCTGAATGAATGCTGATTGTGTGCATGTGAGTGTTTAAGTGTTAGGTTTTCCTTGTGATTTCCTTGTTTTATGTTGATTTTAAGCTTATTAATGTTTTCTTTATGATGTCACCAAAATGGCTAAAATAGTTTCCATAATGAGTCTTAAAACAAGGGAGTACCCCACTTCATATGACAACTCTGTTTAAATTGAAAGGCTCTTCCTATAGAGCTCTCCTTTCCTTTTGAAAGGAAAGCATCCCCCTAGCTGGTTATTAGCAGCAACTGTCTTTGGCTTGATCCCAGGTGCAGAAGAGAGATGATGACTCGGTCTGACAACATTTCCATTTCCTTGGTAAGGATCACTTATGAAGTGCATTTAATCATTTATGAGTACGTTTCATTTGCTGTTTGCTGCAAACAGTTTGACTCTACTGAGTTTCACAGCTTTCTGACATTTTGCAAACAGCTGCAATAATAGCCTTGACAATGTCATTTACAAATGAAGCACAGGCAGTATGAACAAAGCAACTGATACACTCTAAGTAATATGATAATGGAAAGGCAAGTGATATGGAAAACAAAATTGAAATGATATTGTATCACCCTGTAGGAGAAGTGAATTCCTAGATAGAGGAAAGAATTGTTAAATGAATCACTTTTAATGATGTCAGCACCATCTTCACCAAGTTTTCTGAAATGGTTGCTCTGGATAGTGTGGGATACTTTCCTTTTCTCTGTCACCAGTAAAGTCCATTCCCACTGTTGACTACTAATAGTCCACATTATATTTTTTCTCCAACCAATTTCGAGTTCCCTGAAAGTGAGCCCATAACTCTTTCTATGCCAATGCTTGGCATAGTGCATTATACACATCGTATAATCGATACATCTCTGATCATATCCATACTGTCCTTTCTTTCTTTAAACCAATCAAAAAGGTTTTGTTAAAATACACATGTATGTGAATTTTTAAATTGTACATATATGTATATATATACACACACGTATGCATTTATGGAGAACTTTGAAATATGAGTGTGTCATAGTGTGGTTTGAGGAGTCTGAGATTTGATGTGCATACTCTCTTTTGCTTAACACTAGTGAATTTGAAAGAAAATTCCTAAGCTATTTTAAATTATTAGGTCTGAAGGATTGATCAACTCTCACCATTCATTTAGGTGATAAAGGAGAAAAAGTTTGAAATATTGGCATTCCTTCATCATGCATTCTTTTTAAATTTTCACTTTTTAAGGCAGTTTTAGATTCACAGAAAAATTGAAAGGGAAGTACAGAGGTTTCTTATGTACACAGTTTCTCTTTCCTCCCCTACTATAAACATTCAACACCAGAGTGGTGCAATTAGTGCAATGACCCTACATTGACACATCACTATCACCTAAAGTCTGTGGTTTATGTTAGAGTTGATGCTTTGTGTTGTACATTCTGTGGGTTTTGACAAGTGTTTGATGACATCTATCTACATTGCAGTATCCTACCGAGTCGTTTCACAGCCCTAAAGGTCCTCTGTGCTCCTCCTGTTTCTCTCCCTCTTGCTCTGGCCTCTGGCAAGCCTGCTCCTGTTAGCACCTCCATAATTTGCCATTTCTTAGAGTTGGAATTACACCATATACAGCCTTTCAGATTGACTTCTTTCTCTTAGCAAAATGCATTTAAGTTTCCTCCATGTCTGCTCATGGCTTGCAAGCTCATTTTTTTTAGCACTGAATGATATTCTGTTGCCTGAATGTGCCACAGTTTATTTATCCCTCCACCTACTGAAGGACATCTTGGTTGCTTCCCAGCTTGGGCCATTGAGAATAAAGCTGCTATAAACATCTCTATGCAAGTTTTCATGTAGACATAAGGCTTCTACTTCTTTGGATAAACACCAAAGAACACAATTGCCTTCTCATATGGTAAGCACCATACATTTTTAATATTATCATATCCATGTTATTTTCTCTTATGTATTTATATTTTCCATTTCATATGATGAATCTGAAGGCTGAGTTTTGTGAAATCTAGCATTTGATAATATTGAATTAAATTAATGAAATAAGCTTACTGGTAAAATATTAATACATTTCCAGTATCTATTGATACCTTTGGACTCTGTGGTTCCACTTCTAGAAATTTATTCCAAAGAAATACATCTATAAAGGCAACTCCTTAGAACAATTTTTTACAAGAGTATATGTAATAACTAAAAACAGAAAACAATATTAAAAGCTACAATGATTTAATAAATAATGATGTGTCAATATAGAAAATATTTCAACACTTTGAAGACCACCATACTGTGCTGCTATTTTAATAACTATAAAACATTCTGGAGTGTGATACTTTGTACCAAAGAGTTTTTTGGTTTCATCTCACTACCGTTATGGATGTCCATTGTTGTGAATTATTTCTTTATTAGTCACACCATGTACTGAGTGTTTACTTTGTACCAGGTAGTGATATAGGAGTTTTATACGCTACCTTATTGGATTCCCACAACTCTATGAGACAGGTACATTATCTCACATTTTACAGAAGAGCTAACTGAGGTATTATGCACTAAGTAACTTTTCCAATGCTGTACATTTATTAGGCAGTGGGCCTAGGAATTCAACTCAGGCCATTTGAATCAATTGTTCTCCATCTTCACTACCTCTAAGCTCATTCCTCTAGTTTTTAGATGCCGCCCCAAATGGTGTTTTAAATAAGATCGGATCAAAATTTTAAATAAATAAATAAATATTTGCCTTCATTACATACGTGTGTGGAAAACATCTCAAATACAATAGTCAGTGAAAAACAAAATAGTCCTAAAGACTATACACACCATCTCTATATAATAATATTATGTGAGTGAGAATTAAAACTAGATTATGTGCAAAAAGGAAAACTGCTCTCTTAGTAATGTGGCAATATGGGCCTTTGTTTTCTTTATTCAATTTTTTCCTTAAGCTGTTTTATCACCTTTTGAATAAAAAGTAATATTGGATCTCTCAGTCCCAATTAGCAGGGATTTTTGACAAGAAAGCATGTTGATGCCATTGATGTTCTAAAGAAATTCTTTGTGATTTTCACATAAGTATGAACAAGTATCCTGATGTGTCTTGGGAGTGCCTTTTTTAAAAAAAAATTCTAAATTATCTGTTTTCGATTTTCTAAATTTTTAAGAGTCAGATCAGTTGGCAGGCCAGGATCAAGGTGGGTGGGTCTGCGAGGCTTATCATGCCATCTCCAGCACTGCATAGACCAGCATACATCCACCTTCAAATAGAATTTTAATACACATTTATAAAGCTCATTTATTAATTACAGAGCAAGTGAAACCTTTTCTCCAAGTAAAACTCTCCTGACATTGAAGTGAAATATCCACAGTCACACAGGATGTTCATTAGCAGATTCTGGCATCTAGGGTGCAAGATCCTGGCTCCAGCTCAGTGCGGTGGGGAGGGGCTCTGAAGCCAGCCAGACCTTGGCAGGCCTTCGTGTCCTTCTCAGCCTTGGATCCTCCATCTGTCAAAAGACAAATGCCTTCCCAACTCACGGAGCAGCAGGAGATGAGAGAATGTAGGGGTGGTTCCTAGTGGAGCACCTGGTGGGAGGCAGCCCTGCAGCAACTCACCTTGGGCTTCCATTAGTGCATGGCCTCGGCTTCACAGAAACTCATCAGAGGTAAGGTGGAGATTTTCCTGCTTTAAGTACGGAAACAAAAGAAAAGGATTTTAAGTGAAGGCATGATTAAAGGTCAGAGGAGACAGAAGGAATGAGTGTTATGCCCTAGTCCCCATGCAGAAGAAAAAAGGTTTTCTAAACACAGCCTGTGACTTCCAGAAAAAAAAGTGCGCTGCTCATTGCATAAGGGTGCTCTTCTCCAGCCACAGCATGGAACAAGTTGCCTTCCCTGACAAATGTGCCAGCTGCCTTAGGCAAGTTTCTAAGTTTCTTCACTTAAGCAGGAGCCTCATCTACAGAACCTGCAGATAATAATAATAGTAATAATGCCATCACTCATTGAAATGTTAGGCGATTCATTAAATAACTCTGAAGTGTCTAGGAAATATTAAGCACAGCATAAATGTTAAGAAATATTCATTATAATGATATTGGTTGTAATTGGAGTCAGCATTTAAATCTAGAAAGAAAAGATCATGATTATAAACTACTATCATCTAGTTATTTTATATTTTCCATTCTCAGGCCCCGTGGAGAGTTCTGCAATAATATTATAGCATAATAAATGTGAAAAGCAAAGGACTCAGCAAAGTTAAGACAATGAATCTTCCCAGCTAAGTGGCACAGATGACAAGCTGTGGATTGAGGTGGGGAGGTGTGGACGTGGGGTCTCAAGCTCAGCCTCTCTTCAACCAGTTGTTCATTTTACAGTTTTTTAAGAAACAGCACCTTTGTGCTGGTCACTATATTACCTGCTGGGCACACAATAATCAACCGGCAGACCCAGGCAAGGCCTTCACGGAGCTTCTTTGACTAGATAGAGTTATGAGCTCTAACTTTGCCTTGTGGGTCTTAGTTTCTCCACATGTGTAGTGAAGAAAATATTCTTTTCTTTATTCATTCCACAAAGTTGGTATTACGTAAATAGAGATAAATGTTAAAAAAAAAAAGCCTTAAAGATAGTATAAATTAATAAATAAAAAGAATCACTGTCATGTGGAAGAACTGATATTTGCAGTTTGGCATGGAATGAACATGCTGCGTGAACATCTGGGACTTGAAGAAATTCTTTATTTGCCAGGGGACCCAATCTGGGGTACTAATACAAATGAGGGGCGATATTCTCCATCCTGTTCTCTTTGTTTTGCACTTTGTTTTGAGAAATTCATAGTTTTCTTATTCTTTCTTCAAAAATAAAATTCCAAGCAGGCCTAGAACCCAAAATAAGTTAGGGAACAGACCAGAACTCCAAATAAACAAACAAACAATAAATAAGACCATTAGCTATGTTCTAAAAAGAAAGCGACCCATTACTGTCTTATTAAATCATGTATATTATTTTCATTTTGATTTGGGTTTCAGCAATCATGACCCTATAGAGAGGCAAATGTAAAAGAAGAATCTTCAAAAAAGCTAAATTGTATTTGTTAATTATAGAATGAACAAGTTATTGAGAAAAAACTTGGACTGAATCATTAACAAACAGGTTTACTGTTAAGAACAGGAATCACATTGTTCAACTTGTGCCTTGGTTTTTCTTCAAGGAAAGTCATCATTTTCAGCATCCTCAGGTGCCATGTGTAGCAACCTGATAGCATTACATTACGGTGATGTTTTACAATCTGCATTCCACTAATAGTCCTTTTGAAAACTGACATCAGATAAGGTAGTGCATATAATATTTCCTTCTTTTATCACAAGGAAAATTTTGAGGCCCTAAAGTAAACTGTGTATTTGACATATTTCTCATTCTACTCTTAAGACCGTCTCTCTGTTGCTATTAAGTCCTGCCAGCAATGTTTAAATTCAAAATAGCTATTTATACATGCATACATATAAGTAGCTAACCTGGCAACAGTGATAATCCTGCATTAGCCTCCAATTATATTTACATTTCAATTTTAGGAGCAAATGGCAGGCAGTTGGGGATTGAAATCCACACAAATAGAAATGGGAAGGATACCACATAAAACTATAATTGCATGACTTAAGAAATATCTTTTTCCTGAATTTAGGGAAATTACGGGATGTTGCAAGTGATTATCAGTTTATGATTGGAACCTACAATCTGTTTCCTTGTGTTCTTTCATTCTCCAAGTATCATGGAATTCAGGCAAAAGGAAGAGTAGTAGAACTACTTACTGAGCTGTGAAAACAGGAAAGTAGTAGATATTCAAAGACTACATAATTAAAAAGCATTAAACATTCATTTTATTATTATTTCTGTCTAACTTTCCCTTACAGGAGATGAATGCAATAAAATGTACCTGAAGATATTTAAAACAATTAAAGCAATGTACATTATATTTAGCTTCTTTTAAAACTAAACACACACAGCTTATCCACTTAAAACATAGCAAAGTACACATAGCATACTATATTCGCATCTTGGTATTATGAACTCACCAAGATTATTAGGAAAGAAACAAATATTTAGTCCAAGAATTTGAACTGAAATTTTTTATCTCTGTTGGGAAGAAATTTCAGCACTAAAAATTATGCTTTGGGGAATTGGAGGCTGTTCTTTCATTGTGAGTGTGTCTCAGCTAAGGGCTGAGCATGATTTATGTTTTGTTAATAGTTGAGAACTGTGCTTTTGGAATGAAGCACATTAAAGTATATCAATTGTGCAACAACAACTAAATGTGTATTATCTGTCAGCTACTATGCTAAGTGTTTTAAATATATCATTTCATTCTTTCTCTTAGACTGAACTAGTTGATTCTCACATTTAAGGTTGAAAACAGAATGAATAATTTAATTCCTTATCATTGAAATGAAAGAATGTTTACTAGATTTATCAGAACAGTAGACGAACTGTTGGGGAACAATATAACAACGCAATAAGTTTTATGGCATAGAACAATGTAGCAGTACATGCTGGTGATCAAAAGCACGCACTTTGAAGTCAACCGGACCTGAGTTCAAATGCTGTCACTAATATGTATGACCCTGTACGAGTTACTTATTCTCTTGGGGTCTCAATACCACCCTTTGTGAAACAAATATAATTATTGAATTCATAGAAATACAGTGATAGTTAAATGAAGTGATATACATAAAGTACTTAACATATAATTATATAGATAAGGGCTAAAATATTATTATTACTATAATTGAAAGCATATATTGTATGCACACAGTGCTCAGTATATTTCTAGGAGAATCTTTCAAAATCTGCAAAGATTCTTTATCTCCCATAGTTAAATGGGTCCATACCATCCACCTGCTGGAATACAGGTACACAGAAGAATCAGTGCTCTGTCTGTAGTTCACTACATGATAGGTTGACTGTTTTTCTAAACCTGGCAACTTTTCTAGAAGTCTTTTTAATGTCTTAGTTTGTAGAAAACAGATTACCATTTAAGATTGGTCCTGTCTACACAGCCATTGGTGAATTTACATTTGCTTATCCAGTTTCTGAGAAGTGGCCAATTCTGCTACTGACTGAACAAGACACAGCAGAAATTGTATGAAATTATTATTGCCTGACTTTGACATTCAAAATTTCCCAAAAGGAAACTGGGTAAAAAAGGCAAACTGAGTAAAAACAGGTATCCATTTGAAACTCTCACCAGAACTTCCAGAAATTACAGAAAATATAATGTAAAAAATAGAATTCCAGAGTAGATCAGGCACGTTATGGCCAGCAAACATATAAAAAAGTGCTCAACATCTCTAATAATTAGGGAAATGCAAATCAAAACCACAATGAGATATCACCTAACTCCACTGAGAACGGCCTTTATCAAAAAGTCCCAAAACAACAAATGCTGGCATCGATGCGGAGAGATAAGAACACTCTTACACTGCTGGTGGGACTGCAAATTAGTAATATCCTTGTGGAAAGTAATTTGGAGATATCTCAAAGAACTAAAAATAGATATACCATTTGATCCAGCAATCCCACTATTAGGCATCTACCCAAAGGAAAAAAAGGCATTCTATAATAAAGATATCTCACCCAAATGTTTATGGAAGCACAATTCACAATTACAAAGATGTGGTAACATCCCAAGTGCCCATGAACATGTGAGTGGATTAATAAAATGTGGTTTATGTATACTATGGAATACTATTCAAGTACAAAAAACAAGGGTGAACTAGCACCTCTTATATTATCCTGCATAGAGCTGGAGCCCATTCTTTTACGTGAAGTATCACAAGAATGGTTATTACCTCCAAAGAAAAAGAGAAGAATGGCCAGACCGAAAAGTAGTAAGCAAAAAGATTGACTCTAAAAGCTCTTGCAGGAGTAGTACAAAAATTATAGAAGTAAAATATGAAAAATACGCAGGCATAGAAAGGAGAGTACCAGGAAATCTACCATTTATTTGGCACATACAACATAAGAAGTTATGTTTTTAGGGTAGGTGAGGATGTGGAAATAAATCTATTTCAACATTCCAGTGGTTTAATAAAGTAGAAGGTTATTTCTTGCTTGAACATTCCAGGGCATGCGATATTCTGGTCATCAGGGTGTGGAGGGTTCCCTGGGTGGTCATTCTGAGGCCCAGGCTGGCAGTGGCTCTGCCATGTACAAATCTCCCTGGACGTGCCCATCAGCCCAGAGGAGGAAAGGACATCATCAGGGAGTGCATGAGGGTGCATTATACGGCTGATCAACTTTCAATTATGGAACAGATGTACATCTTTGCTCCTCACATTCCTCTAGGGAGCGCTTAGACTCTAAGCCATATCTCACCAGAAGAGAGGCTGGTGAATGAATCTTGTAGCTAGAGTTCACCACAGAAAAGAAGGCTAAGAAATAGTAGAATAATACTGCCAATTATCTTCAAAATTAATTTAAAAATTCAATTAAATTTAAAGTAATTAAATTAAATATTTAAAAAGTTAAAAAGTCTTTATACTAATAATGTCTATTGCATAGAGAGAATATTAAATAAAAATTAAAAGATGCATATTTAGATAAAATTTCATAATATTTTAAGATACTTAATGTGAAAAATAATGAAACATTGCCTATGTATTTCTGCAGAAAATGATTTTAACCTAGAATTTTATACCAAGGCAAAATAGAACTTCTAATGGAGAACAAACTAGCAGCATCTTTGGTAGGGTAAGGACTTAGAAACATTGTTGTCCAGATACATTTTCTGAATCAATTACTAGTAAAGGCAGTCTAGTGAAACTACAAAAAAAAAAAAAAAAAAAAAAAAAAAAAAAAAAAAAAAAAAAAAAAAAAAAAAAAAAAAAAAAAAAAAAAAAAAAAAAAAAAAAAAAAAAAAAAAAAAAAAAAAAAAAAAAAAAAAAAAAAAAAAAAAAAAAAAAAAAAAAAAAAAAAAAAAAAAAAAAAAAACCCAGGATAAAAAGATAAAAGAAATTGTCAAACAAGTTTTAAAAAGAAAAAAAATATGATGCTAACAACAAAATATGAAATTGTACATTCATGTGAGACCTGAAGCTAGAATTGATTCAAAGAGGGAAAAACTTGCCATGGAAGAATCGCACATAAAGTTATACATCTAATACTAAAAACAGAATTCCCTGTTAGTATAATGTGGGATGTAAATTCTGCTAGTTAACAAAAGAGAAAATATAAATTAGGATTTCAGAATAGAAAGGAGTTCAAGAAGATAAAAGACTATGGCATATCTGCATTAAATGACAGAAGTGAGATTAAAAACAAAATCTCATTATGTCATTATCTTTCATAAATGAGGTTCTCTGATATGAGGGATGGATCGATGTAACCAAGTCAAAAAGAACATCTAAACCTTGATGTGTTCCAGATGAATATTGTATAGGGAAAAATAAAGCCACCAAACCTTGTATGTAATGTTGTTTCGGGCAGGAAGTTCTAGAAATTCCAAAGTACAGATGATATTTTATTTAAAGTAAGGTAAGGATGTCTAAAAATAATACATGCATGGAATTTAGCCAGTATCTGGCATATGATTAACAATAAATATTCAATAGATATTCAGCATCCTTTTTTTCCTTTTAATTCGTTAATTTTTTCTGTGAGACTATTCACGCTGCTCTCTTTCCAGGTGTTTGATTTTTGAAACAGTATTGTGATGGTAAATTTCAGGTACCAGCTTGACTGGATTAAGGAATGCCTAGAGAATGGGTAAAGCATGACTGTGTGTCTGCGAGGGTGTTTCTGGAGATGGGTGTGAGTCAGTGGACTGAGAGGGGAAGATGCATCCCCAAGGTGGGCAGGCACCATCAAATGCTGGGGGCACAGAAAGAACAGAAAAGGAGAGAAAAGGTTTCTCTCTCTTTCCTGAAGTTGGAACACTCTACTCCTCCTGCCCTTAGGCATCAGAGCTCCCGGCTCTCTGGCCTTGGGAATCCAGGATTTACAACAATGGCCCGCTGGTTCCTTAGGTCTTCAGCCTTGACTGAGAAGTACACCGTAGTGCGCCGTTGACTTCTCGGGTTCTAAAGCATTTTTTGAGCCATGGTACCCACATCCCAGGGTCTCCAGCTTGCAAATAGACTGTCGTGGGGCTTCTCAGCCTCCATCATCATGTGAGCCAATTCTCCTAATAAATTCTCTGTCGTCTATTAATATCTATCCATCTATCATCTATCTATTCATCTATCTTCTATCCCATCGGTTCCGACTCTCTGAGAACCCTAACTAATACAGGTGGTATCAAAAAACATCTTCAAATTGTTAACTAGAAGTCTAAGTAGAATAGACCAACTTTGATTAAATTAGTAGCATTCAAATTTGGGTCTTTTAATTCTGAAGAATGACTACTTCTAAAGGACATAAAAATCAAGAAAATCTATGTGTATCAGGAAAATAGTAATAATACCAAATATTATATAACTATTTTTATAGCTGCCTTCAAATTTTCTGTTAGGGAAGAAAACTGTCTTTTCTTAGAGCATTAGCTAAATTTGTAAGTTGGATCATGGGCACATGGACAATGAAACACAGGGAGGAACATGCCGTGCTGCCTCAGGCATGACGAGAATCTGTGGAGGGTAGGTTGGGAGTGGAGAGCAGATAACAAGGGAGGGAGGAGGGAAAAAATGACTATTCAAAAGAAGTGGCAAAATTCCTATGAACTCTAAGAAGACTGTCATCTAATATTCAATGTGACAATATTTGCATTATGATGATATAAATCCCTCCAGTTTTTAAAGCTTCCCCCGATGTACACTATGCTCAAAAGCTTGTTGTGACTGTCTATTCCTTGTTAGGTAACAAGGAATACACAGCTGGGCCTACACAGTGCTGAAGAGGAACAGCCCATACATAATGGTGGAACTTTTCAAAATTCACTAAAAGTAAAATGATGTATTTAAGACTTAAGCAACCATTAGAAAGCAAATATCCCAGAAACAGATGCATAAATATTGGACAGAAAATAATTACACACTAAGTCTATGCCATAGACTGGAAGTTTGAGCCTATCTCTTCTAGATATTACAAGGCAAGCTGGTCAGAGCTGACCTTTGATCTGTAAGTTAGGCATGCAGCACACATCTCATCATGCAAATTGCTAGTCTGATAAGCAAATGGAAGTCTCTTAGCTAATAAGTTAGTCTTGCAACTGCTAAGTGCCTGCATCTCTACTGATGATTTCTTTTTTTCCATAACTTTTGATTTTTTTCATAAAATAAAATTATATATAGTCAATATACCATAAAATGTACCATTTTAACAAATACGATTCAGTAGTTTTTTAGTACATTCACAAGGCTTAGTAAGCACCACCACTATCTAATTCCAGAATATGTCCATCACCCCAAAAAGAAAGCTGATTGTTAACAGTCACCCCCATTCCCTCTTACCCTCAGCACCTGACAACCACCTGCTTTCTGTCCCTGTGGATTTGTTTACTCTGGACATTAATATAAATGGAACCATGTGGTGTGTGGTGGTTTGCGATGGGCTTCTTTCACTTAACATAATGTTTGTGCTTTTTTCCTACTGCTTTTAAAATTTTTATTTGTATTTACTTACTTTTAATTTATGTTAGTTGACAAAAATTGTATATATTTATAATGTACAAATGCTGTTTTGGTATATGTATACATTTTAGAATGGTTAAATCAAGCTGCTTAACAAATGACACCTCACATACTTATTTCTTGTAGTAAGAACACTTGAAATCTACTATCTTAACAATTTTCAAGTACACAATATACTGTTATTAACTATAGTCACTGTAGTGTTCAATAGATCCCTTCAACTATTTCTCCTTTCTACC
>RJWJ010032720.1:0-18350 GCA_004363605.1 Indri indri
AAATTTTAGGTTTATACAAGGGTAAGACTCAGCTTTTCCTGGATTAGGAAACAGATTATAAAATATTTTACTGGGTCAGAACACAAAATACCTCATCCTGAGATGAGCTCAGGATCTTGCTCAAGGCCCAAATGCCTCGAAAGTTTAGGTTCTGAAGAAACGTTACAGGAAACAATTGCATCTCCATGCTAGACAGTTACCTAACGAAAAGAGAAGTCCTATGTAAGCTACACAACAGTCCTGATGAATGGAGAGTGTTCCTTTTAATAGAGTGTTCCTGGAGTCTTCATGGGCTTGGAGAGGTGCAGCCATTCCTACAGCTGCAGCCCAGAGAACATAGGGCATGGCACGCTGTTGCTGTGTGTTTTAAATTAGCTTAGTCAAGCTATAAATATTTTTGGTAATTTCTAAAAAACGAAATGTTTCTGTCTAAGCCAGAAGACTGGGTTGTGCAACACAAATTAACTTCATATGGAGACGAGGTCTGGAAAAGAGAATGGAAGTGTGTTTCTGACCCTGGCTGGTCCAATAGGGTTAATTATAGTTGGTCAAATTTGCTCTGAGAATTTCTCAGTTGCCTCAGGCATGAAATTCAAATTCCTGCCCATGGACTCTATTGACCACCGTGGAATGTCCACATCAGCCTTACAGAAGTGTCCTCTTCTCTTGATGCTCCTCTCCTCATGGGCTGCTTCTAAGCTGGTTGGCTTTGCCTCAACTCAAGGCACTTCCTCTAACTAGAGTAATTTCTGTCTTCCTTTCTGCCGTGCCCTGTGTCTCATTTCCCTTGTCAATACAAATGGAGATTCTTTTATCCCAAGAGCCTTTTCAGAAGAAATTTAAACAGTTTCTAATCACTTATACTCACCTCTTTTCATTCTGTAAGGGACACTGATTATACATATAGTAGAAATTTGGCATTCACTGGAGATCCATGTTCATGGTCCTTGGAAAAGGAAATTGCTCTGAATACCATGCTATACTAGAATGATGATAATGTTGAAAGGGTAGAAATGAGATGACATATATATATATATATATATATGTTTTACATATATATATAATTTCTTCTTCTCTTTCTTCTTATTTCTCTCTCCACTTTCCAATGCCTTGTTGCGTGAAAGAGATAAAGAATAAACAGGGAAATCCTGGGCAAAGCTGAAGTCCTTGAACTAGATAAACCTGGGCTGGAAACATTGGGCTTCACTGGGTAATACTGAAATTTTTTAGGGTTTGGAACTAGTTTTGATGTCTTAGCTGAAGCTCTGGGTAACCAGACATCTTCTGGGCCCTTGGCAACATTACCTATTGTCAGCCCCTCATTTCCCTGGTCAAGGAAATTAAATACCACCTAATAATTATTGAGTATGCAGATAATATTGCTGGTACTAGGGTGGGAAGGATACAAAAAGGAAACACTTAAAAGAAACTTAAGCAATTCTACCATACTTCAGATCATCAAATCTTTATCATCTTTTGGGTTGCGTCTTGTGCTATGATGGGGGCTGCCCAGAAACAGTTACACAACCATATTCTTTTGGTCCCAGTGATTGGTGGGGTCACAGAGCAGTGGGAATTGGATTGAAGAAGGGGGTTGGGTATGAGAATGTAGATGCAATAACATTGGGGAAATGTAGAAAGCTCGGAGGAGAATGGCTGGCAGGAAGGAGAAGGCCTGGTCTGGAATTACATTTAGGCTTTCCCTTTAGGAGACGGGGTAAATGGTGGTGTCATTCTACTGAGATGGGAAATACATCAGCCTAAGTGCAGCACTGGAACCCATGAGGTCTGCATTTACTAGGACTGCTAAAGACATTGCAAAGTTAACGTGGTCAAATCAAAACTCTTGATTTCCATTCCTCACCCTCAAACCTATTTCTTGACCATTTTTCTCTGCCCCAGTCAATAGCATCCACCATCAAATTACCTCAGGGTCATTCTTGCTTCTTTTTTTATTTGCTATTCCTTCAACCACAAGATATGACAATCTATTTCCAAAACATATTCAAAGATGTCTCTTTCTCTCTGTCTCCACTGGTACCTCTTGGAAGGTTAAAACAATGAGTGTTTTAATGGCATAATCTTAATTCTCTCTTTTCCTTTGAAAACAAAAATAGGAACTACCATCAGAATGTGGAGCTATGAGGCCTTGGGACTCAGGCACATCATGATGTCTAGTACACTCTTTTCTTCTAACACCACAACCTTGCACTGTCACCAGTAAACAGTATTATATGTGAGATCTCTCCCAGACAGGGGAGAAAGGAGAGGATATTGTACTACTTCGGGCAGGGTGCAGTTTTTCCCCATCTGTTGTAGCAGGGTTTATGGGGTTATATCTGCATGTTTATGAGCTTCTAGAGGAATGCTTTCCTTCACTCTCCTTACCTCTCTCCTTTCTCATCTCCTCTCAGCCCAAATTTTCCCCTTGAATCCCTCTTCTACCCTTAACAAGGAAACCTCAGAGCACAAATCCTGTGGTACCTCCTTTTGCCATGGTAGGATATTTATCTGGGGTTCTGTCAGAAAGAGGAGAAGATTGAATAACTCTTTCTCAGCCTTAGGGAAATTCAGAATAGAGACAAGATGAAGGATCAGAGCCAATTTTTTTTTCTTATTCCTTTGTGTAGAGTGGACTATAATAAAATTTTGTTAAGATTTCATTTATTCAAAGTGTCTGTAATTTAAAAAACTCTCTTAATAGAACTCAACACACATCTCATCTATTTAATTTTAATTTCAACTGTAATAGACATGGAGACTATTTTCTAAGATGATCCTGTCTCAGGCAAAGCAAGTCAGAATGGTAGCTAGTCATGCTATTCACTTTTCTCCAAGTAGATTAGCAATCAATAATTTTTAAATAACATGACTGTTAAATTACCCTGTTTCTGAGGAATCCAAAATATTTCAAAGGATTCCTAATGATATTTAAAGTAAAAAGAAAAAAATGTGAAGTATAAAAAAAAGAATAAATTGATGCAGCTTTATAAAATTAATCTAGTTTCCACAAAAATGTCCAGGATTCAACACTTGTTCTTTATTCATTCCATCAATACATGCATACTTCCATTCTTTCTGAGTCCAAAATAATTTGAACACAATTTTTCTCTGTTTAGTTAGGGCTGAATTTAATGACTATATGATTTTTTTTTTTTTTTTTTGCAACAGAGTCTCATTCTGTTGCCTGGGCTACAGTGCTGTGGCGTCAGCCTAGCTCACCGAAACCTCAAATTCCTGGGCTCAAGCGATCCTTCTGCCTCAGCCTACCAAGTAGGTGGGACTACAGGCATGCGCCACCATGCCCAGCTAATTTATATATATATATTTTTAGTTGTCTAGATCATTTCTTTCTATTTTTTAGTAGAGATGGGGTCTCGCTCTTGCTCAGGCTGGTCTCGAACTCCTGACCTTGAGCGATCCACCCGCCTCGGCCTCCCAGAGTGCTAGGATTACAGGCGTGAGCCACCGCGCCCGGCCGACTATATGATTTTTAATGTGTACTTTTTGAGAAAAATTGAATAAAAAGTCTATTCATCACTTTGTAGGCAATTATTAATACTTTTTTGTGTCATTATTAACGTTTATACACAAAAAGATTTTGATTATAGTTAGAAAGCTTAGCCTGAAATTCTTCTTAGGATGCAAGGAAAGAGAAAAAACGTCTTCATGGTAGGGACACAAACTCACCCGAACCCAGCCATTTGTGAACTTTTTCAGTGGCATCATTTACTATAGATAGCAGTAGAAACTGGTAAATTTAAGCTCAAGACCTATATCCAATGGCCATCTAGACCAACTTACCCTTGCATCTCCAGAAAAACATACCAAACAGAATCAATAATATTTCTTTCCAAATCTGTTCTCTGATTGATGCCTGGTTACAAAAACCAAGGAACAATAATGGAGAGTCTGCAGTTCCTTCAGGATCATGATCTAAATACCTAGAATATGGAAATTTTGTACTGGAAATTTGCGTGGGTACATAATGGATTAAGAATAAGAGACAAATACTAACGTAATTGTCTAAAGTTCAACCTAGGATGGAGGACAGGAAATGACTTAACTAGTTTCTATAAGTCTTTGTCATATCCGATACCTGATTTTATTCTCAAAATATATGTTGTTATGTGCTGTCCATTGTACATAATAATGGCCAATTATCAATAGACTATGTGGTTTGTCTACAGTTTATTGTTTGAGTACTAGAGACATTTATACCTATCTCATTATATTGTTGGAAAAATGTTGATGGCTGGATGGTTCGGAGATGAGTAGAATTATTTGGTCTTTATGGGATGCGCGTTCTTGATCTGGGCCTCATTATAGCAATACTTTGCCAAACCACTCCCTATGGTTCTTAGAATAGCACCGATTATTATTCTAGAGATTTAATATTAATACATTCATTCATTTTGCTATTCAATAAGCATTTATTTAATACTTAGTGTGCACCAGGCACTATTCTAGCCATAGGATGTAGCAAGATGAAGCTGTTCCTGCACTAAAGGGGTTTACAAACCAAGAATTACGACACAGTGAGACATTTCTCTTATGAAGGTATATGTGAAGTACACTCAGAGTATAGGAGAAAGCCCTATTCTCCTTCTCTATATTCAGAGAAGATTTCACAGTGGCAAAGATGCTTACAGAGACTTTAAGAATGAAGAGTTTTCTTGTTATCTAAGTGAGGAAAGCACATTTGAAAGAGAGAGAACAGGATGTGGAAATGAATGGAGGCATGAGAGAGAATGATGTGTTCTGCACAAATAGTTTAATATGGTGAGAGAGTAAAATCAGAGTGGTGAGAGATGGAAGGGAAGACAGAAGATGAGCATGGACAAGTTGTTAGAGTCCAGATAATGAAGGTCCATGTGTAAATCAGAGGAGGTTCGATTTCACTTGTTGGAAGACTATAGCAACTAAAGAATTTTGAGCCAAAATGTATAATAGAAAGGGTTCTCTGCAAAAATCGAGAAAGATATATTAAAGAGCAGGAGGATGTGGAGATACAGAGAACATTCAGAGCTACTGGATGTATGGAAAGAGGTGATGGTTCTTGAATATGGACCAGGACGTGAGTAAAGATTTGGGAGATATTTAAGAGGGAGATTCGTAATACTGAGTTTTCATTGGAGAGAAGGTAGAGGTAATGGAAGAATGTGTTAATATTATGGCTCTGAATAATCTAGTCTGGATAGGTCAGTCATGAACACCAGCAATACAACGGCAGTAGCTTTGGAGGAAGGATAATGGATTATATAATTTGGAGATGCTTGGAAGACATGAATGTGTAAATATGTACAAGACAATTGCATATATAATAGTAGGTCTGGAGCTAAAAGAAAATGACAATTATTTATCTGGACATAAATAATTGAGGATTATTTGCATTTTCATGGAGAGCAGACTGTTAAATATTTACCAATGACATTGCCTGTGATCCAATCCTGGCCATGGACCCTGGGCACAGTCTGCATGGTTGCTCCTAGGGAGGGTTTCCCTTTGATAAGGACTATGTTTGAGTGAGGATGTGATGCCTGGAGATGAAGGCCAGCATGGTGAGGACTGTAGAGTGGAAAAATGGAAAGAGGCCTTGATGACATCAGCTACTGCATCATCCTTGAACTTCAGGCTTCTTGTTATGTGAGTTTATTCGTCTTTGCTATTTAAACCACATTTAATTTAGGATTCTGGTACTTAAAGCAGAAATCATCCAGACTAAAAGGCTTCTTTCTGTGAGATACTGTGGAAAGAATTAAAAGTGGATGGACAAGCACTTTATTTTGTATTTACATGGGCACTAGACTAAGGAAGCTTTTATTTTTTCTCTGGTTCGAAAAGCAAGAGAGATGAACAGAGGATTGATGGCAATGGCGAAGGGATGGGGGGTGGGGAGATCTGCCCAGAGGCAGGTAATTGTCAAATGGTATGTTGGGCATAGTCAAAGCCAAAGATCACATCTGACGATGGCTCTAATTTGCATGGTTGTGTACTTTCATCCGGGCTGGATAGGAAGGAAGTGTGGGCGGAGTAACTGATATACTTGTGGATCGGAGAAGGGTCAAGGGCCCGGAGAACATGATGAGTGACTGAAATGATGGTCTCAGACTGGGCTATTGGGAATGAGAAGAATTCAACAGTGAGTCCAAGCTGATCATGTGTAGGATGGGAAAAAATACCCTGTGTCTGGAATATAGAGAATAAAGGGGAAGTGGTATGAGATGATAATGGAGAGGTGGGCATAAGCCAAATGGTATAGAGCCTTCATGTAAGGAGTTAGGTTTTTCAACTAAAGGAGCTAAGAAGCCAGACTTAAGCAGGGCAATGACATGATCTGGGGTTTTAAAAAGACCACTCTGGAGGCTGTGTAGAGAATGGATTATAGGAGGGCAAGAAAGGAATCAGGAAGATGGTTGTGATTGCAGTAGTTTAGACAAGAGATAATGATGGCTTGGATCTAGGGGGTGATAATGGAGGCAGACAGAGAAATGAATAGTTTAACATATAATTGGAGGGTGGAACCGATAGAACTAGTTGATGGATTAGATTACGGGGTAAGGAAAAGCAAAAAGTCAAAGGTAATCTCTAAATTCTGGTTTTTAGCAAGGTAATAGTGATACCACTTACTGATAAGGGAATATTGGAGGAGAAACCAGATTTAGTTGGGGACGAAGGGAATAAGAGAGAGTTCTAGCTTGGTCATGTCACATGGAGATGTCAAATATAGTCACGCATTACTTAACGATAGGAATACATTCTGAGAAATGTATCATTAGGTGATTTCATCATTATGCCAACATCATAGAGAATACTTACACAAACCTAATTGGTATAGTGCACTACACACCCAGGCTATAGGGTATAACCTATTGTTCTCAGGCTACAAACTTGTACATGTTACTGTACTGACTTCTGTAGGTAATTATGATACAATTGTAAATATTTGTGTATCTAAACATAGAAAAGGTACAATAAAAGCACCATATTATGATCTTATAGGACCATTGTCCTATATGTACTCTGTTGTTGATTAAAACATTGTTATGTGGCAAACGACTGTGGATAGTTGGATACTGAAGTCTGGAGCTCATAGGAGAGAAAAGCAATAAGGCATAATTTTGTAAATTGTATATGAGTATGGCGGTTACCTCCCCACCATCCCTTCTTTCCCACCACCATTGTATGGCACCCATATTATCTGGAGGGAATTGACCCACCTGGAGTCTAGGGTGGATATTGTTTGTTTTATCTCAGTCAGAATAATACTTCCTCTCCCCCATCATAGTTATTGATTCAAGTAACCTAGATTTAAGCCATTCTGTACATAGTATTACTCTATCCAAAGGAATTGGATCAGGAGTAGGTCTACAAAAAATTCAGGCAATGGGACATGTAGATTCTCATTTTCTGGGATCTGCTAAAAAACAGTGTTTCCTTCTCTTCTGAGAACACTGAGAAAGCTACTATAAATCCATCTCTCTCATTTTGGATGGCATGATTTGTGGATGTGAAGTCTGGAACTGCTGCAGCTACTTTGTCAATATGAGGGACATTACTTTGAGGATGAAGTAATAAAATGAAAGCCAGAACAGAGAGTTAGAAAGAAACTGATCCCCTGGCGACATCAGTGAGTCTTCAAGACTACCTTGGTTCTGAACTTTTCAGTTATGTGAGCCAATAAACTCCCTTTATCATTTAAGATAGAGTGTCAGTTTTGGTTATTTGCAGTATGAGAGTCCTAACTGATGACTCCTGAGTCATTAGCACATAAATAGTATTTGAAGCCATGGGATTGGATAAGATAACCCAAAGAGAAAATATAGAGAAGGAAGATTGAATCCTGAGGCATTCTAACCTTAGAGCTTAGGCCAGAGGAACACACAAAGAGGGAGAAGAAAATGGCAGAGACATAGAAGGAGAATGTGGAAAGTATGGAGTCATTGACTCCCAAAGAGGAAAGTGCTTCAAGAAGGAAGGAGTAGCCCCCTCTTTGACAGTTGCTGGGGGTATGGGTAACATGACAGCAGACAAATGACCCTTGAAAATGCAATGTGCAGCTTGTTAGTGACCCTGTCAGAGCTGTCAGTGGAGGGTAGGCTGAAAGACTGATAGGAGTAGGCTGAAGATGAGACAGAGTTAGGAAGTGAAGACTGAATAGATACATGTTCCAGAAGTTTTTCTATGACTAGGAACAAAGCAGTGAGTCAAATATTGAGGGTACTATGGGATCTAGGGGTGTTTGCTTTCCTTGCTATTGCTGTATGTTTTTTGAGAATGGACAACACAAACTGAGATATATATATCTCATATATATAACATATGCAGTGCTGATGGAATGATCCAGCAGAGAAGAATAGAAAGGGGATGTAGGAAAGAAGAAATAGTTGCAAAAGTAATGTCTCGGTAAAGGTACAAGGGGACGGTTTCTAGAGAATAAGAGGATAGACTTTATGGGGATGCAGACATTTCCCTTGTCAAAGGAAAGAATGAAGAACATGAGTGTGGATAAGAGTAGATCTGTGAATTTGTGACAAGAAGTCCTAGAAGTCTCTGATTTATTTTTTTAGTTGAGTATGAATAAATGCCATCTGCCTAGATCTTTCCTAGGGAAAGAGTGTGATTAAAACATTATTCCTTTAAATCATTACTCCTCTGCAGGACAGAAATTTTCTTCATCAGGCTCTTGGAAAATGACCTTTTATGTTCTTTGGAGTTGCAAAACTCTTTCTACTAGATTTTTTATTTATCAGATTCTAAATGAAGATCTGCTTTATAATTTTTTTTGAAAGTTTTGCTGTGGATAAATGGGATCGGAGGGGTGATGGAGGGTAGCTATTTATTTTGCTATCAGTTTAAGGTTTAGGCAACTATATTCACATTCTATTAAAGCTGGTTTTAGTAAAAGAGAAATTTAAAATTTTCCTCCTAACCTATTCACAAGCCAATGACATTTATATTAATTTCTTTCCAACATGGAGTCCCTACTTGCCGCAGCCAAATTAGCGCACGTTTGTGGTTATTGTTAACACTGCCTTAGCCTCTTTTCTCCTTACATTTCCTCCAGTTCTTTGGCTGGAAGAACTTTGTTAAAAGTGGGAAAAGTGATTTGTAATACTTATCCAAAGTTATAACTGAAATGTATATTCTTAGTAGCCTAGATAAAGAATAAAATATCATATTTCATTTTTCTGAATGGTTTTATAATAAGCATCAATTGGAGAAACTGCATGATATTTCAAGATGATTAGCTATGACTTTTAGTTATAAATTAGTGGGAGGTTCTTATTACAACTCAATTACGGGTTTTAGCTAACAAAATAATTTAAGTTAATTAGACTATTATGAAGACCATGTGGAGGAGGAAAGAGTGTGGGTTATTGTTTTATGAATACTCTGCTGGGTTTGAGCTCATTTTATACAGTGCTGAATAACTAACTTGTTTTGCCCAAAGCCACTTAAGAGACTTGAAATGTAACTTCTTTTGTATGCATCCTCTTTAGCTGTGCATTTCTGAAGAGCCAGCATGCCCACCACACCTACCTGCAGGATTGGTTTTAAATCCTGATGACACATGGCTGAGAACAAGGACTAGTTTCATTCAGGTAAAGTCAAATCCAGGTCAATCCCATTGTTCATGAACCAAAGCAGCTTTGGGCAGAGATGAAAATACAAGACTTATTAGTTATGTTGTTTAACACACATGGCCCAGGAGAGAGTAAATCCACACATTCATAAAACACAGTCACTGGGCCAGTTCCTGGCTTTTTGAAAGAATACCAGTTAACACTACCTTAAAGATGCTTTGTTCAAATAAATTTCAATCATGTCTCTCTAGCTATCAATGTGTAGCTATTTAGATTTAAAATTATATATATTAATGTATATAAGGATTATATATGTTATATACAAAATTTATATATTATATATAATTTGAGATGCAAATATATCTTAGTTTTAACTTATATAACTATGTATGTTACATATGTGTATATTAAATACATGTGTATGATATAAATGTATAATATAACTTTTAATGAAGGGATTTTTAATGGTGGGGACAGTGTTAGGTGAGATAGAGTCCAAACACCTGTAATCAAATTTTTAAAGCTGATTTTGAAAGTGGTTCTCTTATTGCCGTGAATAGGTCAGTAGCCTCAGGTCACAAGTATAAAGGTATTTCTTAAAGAAGCTGAGCTCACTGAATGATCCTTACTCCAGAAATGTTTGATCTGGATTTGCTGGGTTGAAGTTGTTTTTAGGATTACTAGTAAAAAATTTGACGTGCTTTCAGACTGCAGCTCGAAGAGTGAAATTTAGGATCAGTAATTAGCCGATCAGTAGTTAACATACCCATTATTTTTACTTTGTTTTTCTTAATTGGAGCAAGTTTTCTCTGTCACCTGCCCAGTATGCAGAAATAAAGTTGGTGAGGACAAGAAGTGGGAAAAGAAAAAAAAGTCCCAATTATTAACCTTGCATTTGTGCCTTTTCTCTTGAATCCTCTTCTTTTTCCCAGTAAGAGAATGCCATGCTCTATCATTGGGATTTCGAAGCCTTTCTCCAGCTTTGTTATTGGTTCAGAGATAGCCCAGAGTCAAGCAGTTATTTGGACAAACCGTTTGCTTCTCATCAAGTCATCCAGACCTATCTGTGGTGACACTTTGGCAGAGCCAAGTGGGGAAGTGTGCATAGCCCTGTCAGGAACGATGAGCCCAGTGCTGCGAAGAGAGCAGGGCATCGCTGGCTTACGTGAACTCACACACATGCAGCTGCTTCCCAAAACAGCGTAAAGAAAACCAAACGCACCCTGTTCTCTTCCGTGACAAACAGGCAGGTTTCTATTGTCTCTTGGATATGTATGACAATCAGAACTTTTAGGCAGAAGATAATGGAAGATTTAATGTTTTTCTTCTTTTAAAGATTATTTAGGCATATTAAGCTAAAGAAGTGAAATTTTGGATAATTATTCAATTTTTATTTTATTTACTATTTATCATTTATCATTTTTTAAATTATTTATCACCTTGTATTACAGCGTGTTGTCACCAAAATTCCACTCCACCACCATTAGGATTTATTCTTGTTTTCCCTAGAACATTGTAAGTTTAGCACACACTGAGACTTCAGTAATTAGGAGGAAAAATGGAGAAATCCTTGCATTGCCCTGGCCACAGGGACATAAGGGTTTGGCTTCTGGAATATGTTCTTACAAATTGACCAGGATCTAGTCAACTTCAAAAGTAGTAGCATCTCTCACCGGCCACTGTGGTGCTTGAGCCAAAGGGTAAATGCTGTCTGTATTTGAGACAGGATGTCCCAGTCGAGCTGATGAAGGTCTAGGATGTGGTCATCAGAGCAGGGTTTGAGGCAGTGTATGAGGCCCAGGAGTGAGTTGTGGGCCACTGTTCTCCCTGGGCTTCCAAAGGAGCCCCTGCTGAAGTAACTGCCCTTGAAACCTCTCTTCCACATCTGGCTCTCCTTCCCTTTCCCCCCTGCTTCTTCCACCACCTCCCACTCCCACCTAAGCCCTCCTCCTGCCTCCACCAGACCCAACGGGGACAACTTCAGAAGAATCCCAGTTGCTTCTCCTCGCTGGGGTCTGTCTCTGTAATCCTCACACCTGGAGGGTCTCATGTACTCCTCCTCCTTTGCTGGAGGCTTCTCCTCAGTCAAGCCCCGCCCTGCAGATGCTGCGTGCCTTGCAGAATCCAAGTCCCGCCACGCCTGTCACACCAGCGTTTGCTGCACGCTGAGAGGAGTCCCCCTGTGTCTCAGTAGGTTGGAGGTGGTAGGTGGGGGAAACTCTTGCCACTGAACTGGGAAAAGTGAGAAGGTTTGTGTTCTTGACGCACTCTGTTGAAACTTGTGATGTGTTTTCTCAGAAGCAAAGATGATGAGTTCTAGAATATTGTTAGTAGCATGTTATTTTGACTATGTGACGAGCACCATTGAACTGTGGTAGCCTGATATAACCTATTTCCATAGGAAAATCTATTCTGGGGTCTCGAAAATGTCTTAACAATGGACTTTGATTCTACAACTGCTTGGGAACCGCCTGTGTCTCAAGTTTCCCCCAGGAGCTTATTGTTTTTCTACATCACGATTCTGAGCTGGTTCTAGTTTCATGATCAGTATAAATCAGAGTCAAATATCAGGATCCTAGAAGTGAGTAATGCTGAAAAGAGAAAAAGTTTTCCTGAAAACACCTTTGCAGAAAGCAACACATAAGCTGGATTCCTTATTCCGAACAACAACTCAGAACATTCTGACTTTGGATTTGATTCCTGCTTAGAATATGCCGGAAGAGGGAAATAGGATAGGGAGTTGGGGGTCGGCCCACCTGCACTGGCTGTGCACCTGAATCCAAGGTTTCAGTACGTTTCTTCCTCTGCCTCCTCTGACATCTGCGCTCTCCATCCATGTTCTTCTCAGGGTATCGTTATTAGAATATGTGTGGGTGTCACATGATCCAAAGAACAAAGATTTTGAAATATCTCTTTATCAAAGCATTTTTCCCTAATTCTTCCTAGTAAGATCTAAGTGATAAGTTGTGTTTTGAATGAAAGAGCTGTGATAATCAGTTTCCTTAAATTGACTGCACCCTGGCAAACTTGGCTTAAGACGTGGGGTGAGTTCTGAGGGATGGTTAGACTCAATTTACATTTTTTTACAGCTTGCTCTCCTTTTTTGTCCAAATCACCTCCTTTGCAATGTCATTAAATCATCTCTGTCTTTCTTTCATTTTTTTTTCTGGCTGTTTGGTTTCCTTGATGACACTGCTACCAGTCTGAGCAATTCCACTGTTTGCAGCACCAAGAAGTAAACTGTCTCCTTGGTTAGCACTCTGAACTTGGGAAGATTTTTGAAGTGCAAAGGAGCAGGAGTAGTACCATACTACTACATTATTAATAACGCAGTGTTGTTTTTCTTGTACCCTTGAAATATAGGTGAGCTTCTCATCATCCAAGAAAATTCGCAGGCGGCGAGTGTCTTCTTTCTCATTTTCACTGCATGGTGCTCGGTTAAGTCTTATCTCGGGATAGTGAACCCAGACCGCAGAAAAAATGAAAAGCAAAATAAACGAAGAAGCCGCCAACAGCAAAACAAAACCCTTGAAAGGCTGCCTATGGACTTTCTGCTAAGCTCTGCTCCATGCATAACCTCCTACTAGGGGATGCAAGTGGGTTTGGGAAACTGTTCAGTGAAGATCAGACGCTGAAGCTCGAGGCTACTATTAAAAGGCAGGCCTGTCTTTGACATTTTTGTTTTCCTCCAGAGACCTTTCACAGTATCTCTCATTGCAAAAATGACTCTGAATAAGAGGCAATAATTACCACAATGGATATTTAATATTTATCATGTTAAGTTCCTAATAACCTTTAATCATTGTAAATCATGTAAACTTATTAAGAATCCCAACAAATTCGTGAGGAAGCATTTCCTAAGGTGATTTATAAAACCACAGAGACCGTGAAATTTCAACAACTCATTCCATGAAGTGAAAATAATTTAAAAACGAATATAAATGAAAACAAACATGGTGTCTGGTTGTGACTTAAGTGGAATATTAATGAAAGTTGTTTGATGTTATTTGTTAAGTCATGAAAAAAATAACTTCAGGTTTTTATTACTAACAAAGCAATTTTACTCATTATTCATGATTCTGAAAAGCTTGCTTGCAAAGTCTCAATGGCTTTCTGATCTGTAATATTAAGGTTGGAAGATCATTACCTGTGGACATGAAACTTTTGTTTTGTTTTTTGACTGGCCACTAACATAGGACAGTGACTGGAAATCTCTTGATTTCAGAAATCAAGCAGGTGGAAGAGGGGAAGGGAGGTGGGTAAATTCACACCTAAGCGGTACAGTATACACTGTCTGGATGATGGACACACTTATAACTTTGACTCAAACTGTACTAAAGCAATTCATGTAACCAAAACGTTTGTACCTCTGTAATACTCTGAAATAAAAAAAGAAACATGTAAAAGGGAAATAAAATTTGAAATTAAAAAAATAAATTAAAAGTGAGGATATGCAAAAAATAAAAAGAAAAGGAGCAAGTTCAAATGCAAGAATCGATGGATCATATAGTAGGAAATTTGAATTCTTACTTTTTCTTATTTGTATGCTCTGATTATTTAAAAAACTCAAAATCTTGCTATGCTCCTTTTCACTTTTAAATGATAGTTCCTGCTCCCCTCTGCGTGCTGATCCAATATTTTATTTGCAGGAATGCTCCATGATGGATATGTATATTTTTTCTTAGAGAAAAGTTCCTTCACATCTCAAATTCCTGGGTAAAATCAAACGCTACCTCTCCAGCTTGTCCGTGAATGACAATTATAGACCCTCTTGCCCAGTTAGTCCTGCCCACTCTCTAGGCAGATGTCTTCTAAATATCTGGGTTTTATGTAGATACAACTTATCTAAATAGTGGCCTGATGGGGCACAGATTCTTTTTTAAAAATTCCATTTGCATTTTATTTCTGATTATAAAAATTATGGCACGAAATTTGGAAATTTCAGAAAGTTTCATGAAAATAAGAGTTAGCAGAAATTCCATCATCTGGAGAGAAAATACTGCTAGTATTTTGTATGTTTTGTATGTTATTAATTCCTTTTAAATATTTATTATCACAACTAATACATACAGGATTGCCAAATAAAATAGAGGATGTCCAGTTAAATTTAAATATCAGATAAAAAATGAATAACTTTTTGATATACGTATGTCCCTTACACTTAAAGTATTCATTGTTTATCTGATATTCCAATTAACTGGACATCCTCTGTTTTTGTTTGCTAAATCTGGCAATTCTAAACATATGCTCATTGCAGAAATCTATATATTCATATACACAAAAAGAAAGGAAGGAATCGCCAACATTCTCACATTCTCATCACCCTTGATTCCTTTCCTAATCCCTTCATATAATTGGAGCTGATTTGGGTGTCTCCCAAACAAATTACTGTAAATGAAAATGTTTTTAAACTGATTATTTTCAATAAGTAATATCAGCATCTTTACCTCCTTTTGTTTTTCCTTCTTCCTCTGGAGACACCTCTTTAAGATGAATGTGGATAAAGCCCAGAGCAAAGAAAGCCAGAAATACTGATGGAGCTATAGATTTTCAGCTTGCTAAAAATCCGCTAAAATATTGATAGGAGACTAGGTTGCAGATAACATTATTTTCATCTTTGGTAGCCAAGAGACTGGCAAGAATGGCACTTGCTCACTGAAGGGTGTGTGTGTGCGTGTGTGTGTGTGTGTGTGTGTGTGTGTGTGTCGGTGTGCGTCTCCATTCCTCTTTCTGCCCAGAATGTAATGATGGAGCAGAAAAAGAAACACATGCTGCAGCCCAAAAAATTCAGCAAGTTTCTCCTCACTGCTTATCTCTTGCTGCATCTAAGCAAATTATCTACTCATTCTGCTAAGGTAAAATTGGAGAACGGGCATTGACTTTCTACAGACTTTTTGTGCTGCTTCCGATACCAGGATACTCACATGAGTGGTAGATTGTGCGTATGTGTCAAAGGGTGGCAGAGAACAACCTGTGGGGTAGAGATGACTTTTTAGACAGCAAGCTCTAATGTAGACAGAGCACATTTTCCAGGATTTCTATGTAGTGCCTGAGCATAGCAGATATCAACACTATTTCAATGACTATTTTAATGAGGAATGTATAATAATTGTTTTTGAGTAAGGAATAATGGTAAAGCAGGTTTCTATCATTTGTTAAGCAAGGAGTGGATTTCTAGGGAGGTGTTTGATGCTTCTCTTCTCTTCCTCTGCCCTTCCCCCAGGGCAAGAACAAAGGTATTGGGTTACCCCCAAGAGCAAAGATATTTTGTCACTGGCAGATCTGGGAGAAGGTTTTTTTATTTATTTATTTTTTTGAGACAGAGTCTCACTCTCTGGCCTGGGCTAGAGTGCCGTGGCATCAGCCTAGCTCACAGCAACCTCAAACTCCTGGGCTCAAGCAATCCTTCTGCCTCAGCCTCCTGAGTAGCTGGGACTACAGGTATGCGCCACCATGCCCGGCTAATTTTTTCTATTTTTAGTAGAGACGGGGTCTTGCTGTTGCTCAGGCTGGTCTCGAACTCCTGAGCTCAAGCAGTCCTCCTGCCTCGGTCTCCTAGAGTGCTAGGATTACAGGCGTGAGACACCGCGCCCAGCCTAGGAGAAGGTTTTATTCCTTGTGATAGTGCGGGGGTTAAGGGCCTGACCCCACAAGGGTTTGGTCTCTCTTTGGCCCTTCTGACTCCCTTGGACTTTTCACTCTTACCTGAAGGGCCAGCTCGGCTCTAGGCCATGGGAACAAACTCTCCCATTGACTTCTCTTTTGGCCTTTAGCCTAATAAAAGGAACCCTCCTCTGCTTGCTGTGGCTGCTCTTCAGGCTTGAATCTGAAGGATAACCAGATGGTTAACTTTCCTTTAAAATGCCATAAGAGAGGGCTTATGATTAAACTGTTGAACTCTTTTTATCCATCTGCTGGCTGACCTCAAGTTCATGCCTAGTTAAAGAGACCTTTCTCCCATCTAGGCAGGCATCCAAAAGAAGATTCCTTTCGATGGGTCTCTTCAACTCAACATCTGGTCAGGGTCAGCAGTCACCCTTCTTTATGCCAGGCACAGAATAAGTTGTTGGACAGAAAACAATGAAAGTCTCAGTACTTGCCCTCAAGGAGCTCATCTGGTGAAGAAAACAGACAGAGAAGAAACAGCTGCAATACGGGAAGTGTGGTGGAAGACTATGGCCATGGAGGATGGAAGGCGTGTGTGTGTGTGTGTGTGTGTGTGTGTGTGTGTGTGTGTGTGTGTGTGTACGTGCTGGAGAGCCGTGAGGTGGTTTGCTGGAAGACATGGTATTTCAACTGAGCCTTGAAGACCTGTGAGAGCAAGCTAAATAGCAGTGTTATTCCGGGAAGAGCATTGACAATGCACAGAGAGGAGGAGATGGCACATTTGCGGAACTGCAGGTCAGTATGTCTGGATTTTGCAGCAGAGGGAGAGATAAGTGAACAGGACTCTGGGAATAGAGCAGTGATCACCATGAAGGGCTTAGTGGGCTTTGCTAAAGGCACTGGGTGTGTACTGGGAACCATGGCAAACCACTGAAGAATGTTAGGAGAGTGTCATAATTGGACTTAAACCTTCAGCGACTCTTATTTGCAACAGCAAGGGCAAGAGGCTGGGGGAGGGGTAGACAGAGGTAAGAAGACCAGTTAGAAGAAGCAAGATAGGAGTGAGGTAAGGCAGTGATGATGGGGACAGACACAAATAGTACTTGCAACTACAGAATTAAGCAGTACACTGGGGAGGGAGGCCAAAGGACTCCCAAGTTTCTGGTTTGTGACGCTGGGTGGATGGTGATATGATTCATTAAGAAAGAGGAAACAGGAGGGACTGACTTAAAGAGTCAGTCTTTTGAGTTTGAGGCTTGTGAAATATTCAGATAAGGCTTTGAACGTAGAAGGGAAAGAGAAAAATTTGAATGTCCTATTGACCCTAGGACCTGTCTGTCGTGTTTAGGAGTCTCTGTAATAGGCAGGAAAAGGCTTCAGTACATTATTTTAATATTATCTTATATAAAGTTTTGTAGATATTTATAGATTTTCATAGAGATTTAAATATTTTTATTTTTAGTATCTCACAGTTGTTACAACAATTCTGAAAGTTGGTAAAGGCACCATTAATCTCATTTTATAGAAGAGGAAACAGAGGCTCAGTTTAAGTGACTTTCCTGAGATCATACAGCTAGTAAAGTTACTCTGATCTTTTGACTTCACACCCAGGACTCTTTCCTGTACACTATGGGGCCTCTTATAATGCAATGAATGGCTGCATAACTAACCACATCCTCCTCCCTGTAGCAGGCAAATGTGGATCCCTTAAGAATTTTAAATCCTGAAGATACGATACACACATGCACATTATACCACAGCACCCTTGGCATGCATAGCGCCAGGCTAGAAGTCCTCATGTTGTTCCTAAATGCATTCTGCGTACATGCTTGTTATCTGGAATACACTATTAAAAAAAGTATGGTTACACAGAGGACTCCAGTTTTTCTGGGTCCTGGCTTATACCGTTCTTTCAGGGCCATGGAAAACAGAGCGCCTGGGGTTGGCACATTGTTGAGATAAAGGTATACTCTGTTCAACACAGTGCCTCTCCCACCAGCTCTGCTGGTGCAATCGTGGCCACTGGAAATGGACTGTACGGAAGAAGTATGAGAAAAGCATATGGCTGTATAGTGCATTCCCTATTCCATTCCTTAGGTCAAGGAACTATGATTGTTTATACCAGTTATGAACCCTTAATTTCCCCCTCCCCACTCA
>RJWJ010032721.1:0-18388 GCA_004363605.1 Indri indri
AAAAGCACATTTAATACTACGAAACAATTGTGTATTTGGATCATTAAAAATGTACCTGTTTTCCTAATATAAGATACAGAAATTGAAGCTAGACAAAATCTCCTTGGCTGGTGGGGCAGGAATTTAAAAAGCATAAAAGAGCCTCCCCTGGGAGATAAATCAATGTAGTAGAAAGAGGGAAGAGATTTGAAGACAGATCTGCCACTTAATAGTTGTGTGATCTTGGGACAGTTACTTCACATCTCTGAGACTCAACTTCATCTATAAAATGGGAATAATTATACCTACTGTACAGTGTTCCACGAAAGGTATGTTTTACTTGAAACTCTGTCTAGCCCAGCAGCAGCCATGTACCTTATCCAATTCCAGTCCTTTGGAGAGCCCAGGAGTAGTCGCCTTAAGGCAAGGAAGCTGGCGGCCTTGCTGGGCACGCGCTGCAGGGGTCGGCGAGAGCAGGAACCAGGGGAGAGCTGGAGCTGGGGCTTAAGAGGAGAAGGAGGCCCCACAGCATCCTCTGACACATGGCACGTCTTGATGCGTTTGTCCTGTTCAAGGGGAGAGATGGATGAGAAGGGACCAGTAGGTGAAGGTGTGGGGAGGGGCTGCGTTGGAGGAGTGGGGAGGGGCTGCGTTGGAGGAGTAGCCAGGGGAAGGGTGGGACCCAGAGGCAAGTGGGTGACTTCTCTCTCCTCCTCAAAGCAGCTGGTGAGATAACTGTAGTGAGATGTCAGGAGTGAGATATTCATCATGGAGATGATGAAGGGCAGATGGGGAGGCCTAGACATGCCCCGCCTTCCCTTCTGGGTGTTCATTTCCACCCTTCGTCGTTGGAAGACTGGTTCCAGGGATTTCATCTGCAAGGTCGCAGTGTTGTCTGGGGGTGTGGCTATCTCTGCAGTAACATACTGCAGGTTCCCTCTGGTTAGATTTTTCCAATAACTCATTAAAGGACATGCAAAGCTGAGTCTGGACCTAGTGATATCGTGAATGCAGCTGTGTTCCCTTCTCCAGGCAAGAGAGTGAAGGCCACAGACCCTTTACTTGGGACTTTGGTCAATGTCAATACGCCAGAGCCAGGAGACCTCTCAGGGACATGGGCACCAGACTTCCCCTAACAGGGTCCCCGAGGGCCTAGGTCCTGTGAGTGACTTCTTCTCCCTGGTGTGGCTGCCTCAAGCTCTCACCTGCTGCATTCCAGACACCAGCTTGCCAGATCCTCCCAGACGTCTCTGGTCCCCTAACTACGATTCCCTGAACTCATATCTACCCAATCTTCCATCCTCGTCACACTTCTGTGGCTCCTGGCTCACCACACCTAAGGCCCAGGGTTGATCCTGCCAGGCAATTTCTGCCCTCGTTATACTCAGGAAATGTTGGAAGAGAGCTTTGAAACCATCTAAATGTGACCCCTCATTTATACTGACGAGGAAACTGGAGCCCAGAGAAGGAAACTGAAACTAGTAACGAGCAGAGTCAGGACCAGAACCAGAATTTTATGTCTTGACTTCCCCCTGGCCAGGGCCATGTGACTGTCAGGCTAGGGGTCTCTTACAGAGGTGATCTGAACTGCCTGCCTGTTGGCGAGATTGGTCTCCTCCTCAGTGTAATGTACTTATCTATGCTGCTCCCTTCTAGACTGAAGCTCCACGAGTCCTTCACCTCTGTGTCCTAAGCCTCAGGGACAGTGCTTGGCACAGAGTAAGTGCCCCATCACTATCTGTTAATTTAACAAACAAGTCAGTGCAGGTATGGCCAAGCCAAATTACTCAGACCAAAGTGGGTTCTGGGCCTAGAAAACTGGACCAGCCGACCCAGCGTGTATATTCCGAGCACGAATGTACTTTGGACTCACAAAAGACTCAGAAAGACCAAGGTCTGAATCCCAGCTCTGCCCTCTGCTGGCTGTACAGCATCGTGCAAATTACTTAACTTTCTTCACCTTAGTTTCCACACCTTAACAATGCAGTAGGCAATGCCTACCTCAAAGAGTTGTTGCGACAGTTACATGAATTATGCATTTAAAGTAGTTGTCCTGGCATTTGGCACATCCTAAGCACTCAGAAACATGGCAGCTCTTTACACTAGAGATGCTTCTCTTTGCTGGGCCTGCCCACACCTTCTAGGAGCAGCCTCCACCCACAGCCTCTGCTGCCTGCATGGCCTGACACTGGCCACAGCGGATGGGACCAGGGTGAGGAATTAGCAGCAGCGATCAACATGCTCGGTCCTCCTCTTTGTGGGACCTGGGCCTTCCAGGCAACCATCACCTTGTAATGAACTCTTTTTCTTTGGCCCACTGGAGAAACCAAGGCAACTTAGCTTTGGGAATGCAAGGGCAGGGGGTGCCTCAACACTGGGAGAAAAGGCTTCTCACTCTTGGATCAGGGAAAGCAGCTCGGCACTGCTGCACCGAGGGCCCTTGTGAGCCACGCCATCTGCACACAGGGTGGGCCGAGTGCGGAGAGCAGTGGCACAGCATGTGCCCCCCCAGCATGTCTGCAGGGGGTTGTGAAGGCAGTGGCAGCAGCAGGGTCGCTCAGCAGTGGGTTGCCACTGAGGTCACCGTGCTCAGAAGCAGGCATGATTCAGCCCCGGGAGCTTTGAAGACGGTCTGGAGGTCCTACAGTAGAGGCGGGGGTGGGACAGTCAGGGAAATGGCTTCCTGTGTTCCTATGGAACCCTGTTTTTCAGCCTAGACCCATGAAACCTCGGTCCCATGTAACCCAAGACCCAGCCCCAGAGCTGTGGGGACTCCAAGTGCCGAGGCCCTCACCCACCTGCCAGGCCTCAGACGCAGACAACCTCATCCCACTCACTCTTTCTTCCTCGCACCCGTTTGCTCCCTGCTCTCGACTCAGACATCTGTTCCCCACCCACTCCTTCGTCACCACCTCCCATCTCTCCTCCTGCTCCCAGGCGATGCTGTCTGTCTGCAGCGTCCTCCCTGTCCCCGTCTCGGAGTCGCCGGCCCTCAAGGCCATGCTCCCACACCTGCAGTTTCCTGGCATACCCGGTGCCGGGCGTTCACTGGTCCTGAGGCAGCCAGTCCCACCTTGGACAGCACTAGCTGTGCAAGTTCTTCATCTTGAGCCCAAATCTGCCTCCCAGAAGCTGGTCCTGGTTACGTCTCTGGAGCTGTCAAGTGAGTTTACTCTTTACTTTCCATGACAGCTTTTCTCTCAGACGCGTGACACCGGAGTGCTGTTTCACCGCACCTGCGTTTCCCCCGCGTCCAGTTGCTCACTGGCTCCAGGCCTGTTGTGTTTTCATTCGTCTCCATCTTTCCCTTCCCCTCCCTCCCCACTGCCCTGGCCCTGGCCCAGCTGTGTCAGGTTTTTCCTCTTCCAATTCTCCTTTCTCACTGCTGCAAGATGAATTTTTCCAAAACATCAGTGAGCATACATCTGCTCTTTGATGGTGCCTTGAACTTATAGGATAGTCCTCACTCCTTAACCAGGTCTTCTGTCCCGTCTCCAATTCCATGTACAACTGCTTCCTTGTACAAAACCCTTCACTGCTAGCAAACCAGTCAATTCTCTGTCATCAGAACGTTTCATTAGCACGCCTGCCCCCGGGACCCAGTCTATACCTCCTTCTCTCCTTCCTCCAACCCTGCCTTCTTTTTGCAGGCCTCCCTGCACCCTTCATAGGTAGGTGCTCAAGGCATGAATTTTGAGGACGGTGAGACTCAGCTGCCAGGACTCCCCGAGTGTCTTCCTCATTTTCTTCAGTATCTTCTCCCGAGGGCATGCTTTGGGCTTCTCTGTTTTTCCAGCAGCCTCTGAACAGCCCACAGTACTCTCTGTGGGGTCTGACTACAAAGATACCACAGTGATACCACAGTTGCCCTGAGTACAAGGTAGGAAGAGGGATGCAATGGATTATGGATGTGACATTTTAGCCACCAACAATTATTTACTCAGGTTCCCAAACTATTTGATCAGTGCTTGAGCTCTTCACGTCTTAACAAGGAGTCCCACGTTCTTCCGGAGAACACTTTCCAGGACTGCTCAGTAGCGACCCCTTCCCTTGTCCATTCATTTAAGAAAATTGTCACGTACCTACCATATCTTAGGAAAGCTTTCTGAAACAAACTCCAGAATGTGAATTTGTTGAATTATTCCAGAATAAGAATTTGAATTGTTTTCTTGACTTCCTCTGCTATTTACAAGTGATGCAACTGGTATGTGACTAATTTCACATTTCTCTATAATGTTTTATCTTCCATTATACCCTTTTCTTTTTTTCATGTTTATAAATGCTTTATTCAAGTCATTATACCACTATAATAGCAAGTTCCCAGCTAAACCTTTTACATCAGGTGTGTGTTTTAGATGCAAACCCCATGGTCAGGACCCTGCAGTCAGACCCCTTGTGAGTCAGTGGATAGTGGAAGCTGAGAGCACAGATTCCAGACATAGCTTCACTTTGGCTCTGCCACTTGCCAGCTGTGTGAACTTCAGTAACTTATTTCATCCTTTCAAGCTTCAGTTTTCCTCATCTGTAGAAGAAATAGTACCCATTGCACAAATGGTGGGGATTAGATCACAGAATGTATTTGTGAAGTGCCCGTCTCTCTCTCTCTCTCTCTCTCCTCTCTCTCTCTCTCTTTCTCTCTCTCTGTCTCTGACGCACACACCAGAAACTGGCCACTACTGCCAGTGATTCTCCTGGTCAAGTGCTGCAGCCCTGCTGGTAGGTTATGAAATACCCAAGACAGGCCTATGACGATGATGATAGTGATGATAATGTTCATAACAGGACATGAGGCCCTTATGACTCAAAATTAGTGCCAGGATCACAGAGCTCAAAGTTACTAGGAAACTGTTTTACTACCATATTGCCTGGGCAGTCAAGACCTGGGCATTTTCTCCTTATCCACTGTGGTTATTAGGGACATCAGGTGATGATAATTCATTGTGTAATTTCAGAGAGGGTAGAGGGTCTTTGGGGACTGCGGTAATAATAGAGAATGGTCATCACCCTTTAGGGGCTTAGGAACCTCCTACTGCCCCCTCCCCTCTATATACACCAAAGATCAATGGACAAACAAGTTACCGACATCTGAAAACTAGGCCAGCATTTCCTAATCCCAACCGAAAGGTTTAGGTAGAAGCTGAACTGGAGGAACATGGCTTAGGCCAGGAGGCCCAAGCAAGGTCTCTTTTTTCCTAAATCATTACTGTGTGTTTCTGGTCCTTGTCTCCTTCTAGGGGAGATTGACAAGTCACAGCCCCTACTAATAAGGAACATCCCTCAACTGCCATATTCTTTACCAGTTGACCCTCATTCTTCCCCAGTTGGCCCAAAGGTGGCTTCAGACCCAAAGGCCCCTGATCAGTATGCTGGTCAGGGACCTACAGTGTGGCCTGCTGAGAAATGATGAGCAGTGGCCAATCACATTGTCAGCCTTGGGAATCTGACTTTGGAAATGTAGAGCCAATGAAGCTGTGAGCAATGGGGGTTGAAGCCGAAAGAATCTGGAGGTGTTTAAACGGCTGTGACAGTCCAGGCGAGAGAAACCGGCATTGCAGCTGATCTCTGCTATGGAAGAGCTTATAGTGTGGAGGGCTGTAAGTGAAGCAGAGAAGGGCCGAGCCAAGGCAAAGGTGAAGCATTATGGCATTGATACTCAACCTGCCTGCGCATAAGAGTCATCGGAGAGTACTTAACACCTATGGCTGCCTGGCTCGCCCCTAGAGATTCTATTTAATAGGTGTAAGGTGGGACCCCAGCATTAATAGGTTAGACATCTCCTCAGATGAATCTAGGGTATAGCCAGGGTGGAGAACCACTGACCTTCAGAGAAGTTTCCTGGCCTCCGGAAGTTCCTGCTGCTGAGATTCCAACTCTCTACAGTGTGGCTTCAGCTCTGCTGGAGGCCACATGGTTCAGGTTCTCCTGGGTTCACTGGCAGACATTTCTGGATATTTAATCACTTGCAACTCCTGCCTTATTTTTTGCTAACAGAATCCTTATTTTGTACAGGTATTAGAGGACCAGTATGGTCAAGGAAGATGGGCCCAACCCCAGATGAAGAAGTCTAATTGGCCCAAACCAAACATAATAATCCCATCCCCTTTTTCCCATCTTAGAGATGAGTATGTGATCCAGTTCTGACCAATAACATGGGGGCACCTCCTGGGAAAGATTTTCTCCAGAAACAGAGAGAGAGAGGAAAGCTGGGAAAGTGCATTTGGAAGTTTTGCTATTGATGTGATGCCTGGAGCTTCAGGAGCCATCTTGTGACTATGAGGTGAAAAACTAAAAGAACTGCAGAGAAGCTAACCCAAGTCCTGATTGTTCCTGAATTAACTAACCCAGAACCACCTACCTCCAAATTTTTTATTGCTTAGTAGGTGCTTACTATAAGCCAGGTGCTGTTCTAAGCACTTTACATGTATCAATGAGTGGAATCCTTAACAACCCTGAATGTGAGAATGATAAATGCCTTCTCCTTGCACCCACACCCCACCCCTGCAGCCTAAGGCATCAGAACTGGCTGTTTCCTGCAAGAGCAGCCACCCCCTACACTACTCAACACAAGCATGTCTCTCTGTGAGACAAAGTACATAAAGTGTATATACTGTTGGGGTAAAAAATAGCCAAAAGACAGCAAAAGGCTGAGCAGTACTCCATGGTGTGTGTGTGTGTGTGTGTGTGTGTGTGTGTGTGTGTGTGTGTGTGTGTGTGTATGTATATATATACACACACACGCCACATTTTATTTATCCAATCATGTATCGATGGGTACTTGGGTTGTTTCCACATCTTTGCAATTGTGAATTGTGCTGCCATAAACATTCTAGTGCAGATGTCTTTTTTATAGAATGTCTTTTGTTCCTTTGGGTAGATGCCTAGTAATGGGATTGCTGGATCAAATGGTAGTTCTACTTGTAGCTCTTTGAGGTATCTCCATATTACTTTCCATAGAAGTTGTACTAGTTTGTAGTTCCACCAGCAGTATATGAGTGTTACTACCTCTCCACAAAAAACAATGGTGATCTAGCACCTCTTGTATTATCCTGAATAGAGTTGGAGCCCATTCTACTAAGTGAAGTATCACAAGAATGGAAAAACAAGCATCACATGTACTCACCATCAAATTGGTATTAACTGACTTAATGGACCAACACCTAAGTGCACAGATAGTAGTAACATTCATCGGGTGTCAGGCAGGGGGTAGGAAGAGGAGGGGATGGGTATATACACACCTAATGGGTGCAGTGCACACTGTCTGGGGGATGGACAGGCTTGAAGCTCTGACTTGAGTGGGGAAAAGGCAATACATGTAACCTAAACATTTGTACCCCCGTAATATGCTGAAATAAAAAAAAAAAGACAGCAAAAAGCATCAGAGCTAGTGAGTTCTGTATCTGCAGACCTGCACCAGCTCTCACTTAATAAATGTTCACACTGCACCATATGTCGAGGATGCTTTCAGTGGTGCCTTTCCCGTCACTCAATAGAGCTGCTGACGGCTCTCCCTCACCCTTTCCTTTCACCCCTCACTGGTCTCTCTACTCTTAATCCATTGCTTCCCTCTTCCCCTTTTCTCTAACTCTCCAAAAATGAGATATAAGAGGAAGAGAAACAGAGCACCCTCCCCTTAAACAAACCAACTCTGGAGTGACAGCAGATGTTAAAATCCGGATTTCTAGGCAGCGAAGAGTCTTTAAATATTAACAATTGCTCTCATCAGCTTGGTTATATCTCCAAAATGGGCTTTGTTTTCCTGCAGTCCTGTTCCCCCAACAGAAGCCTAAGCGTCCCCTAGGAAAGGGGACTGTGCACCAAGGAGGTACACACACCCGTCCTGAGTCACTCTCAGCAGCCACACACCTTTGTTTCCGCCATCTTCAGAACTCTCACTCACAGGTTCTGAAATTGGTCAGCTTTGGCTTGGTGCCTTGATTTCAGCTCAAAGAACATCACAGGTACAAATAGTTTATACAGGCTTTATTTTTCACCCCGTGAGGCGAGCACACACAAGTCTGGGCAGGTGTGGGGGGAGGGCGGTCCATGAGATGCAATGTCACAACTACCTGCCCTGGTTCATGGACACAGACAGTGAGACTTGGTGGTGAGGGACAGGGGTCTTGTTCCTACCACAAATTGCTACGGGATTATCACAATGACACATTTGTTCTCAGTTCTATCTACACCATGGAGTGTGGAGAGGGTACATTTCTTACACTAAAAATATATACTTTGGAATCTCTAAAACAAAAATATCTCTATCTCTACATGAGACCTACTAGAAAGAACATAGAAAACAAGGGAAATGTACCAGCACCTCGAGTTGTCCCCTTCCGTGGGAAGGTTGCTCTTCTCTCCACCTGACACCATTAGCTTGGAAGGGAAGCCGAATCTAACCAATCAGACAGACAGACACAAATAAACAAGAGAGAGGTTTATGATCCTGGAGGAGTGAATATGGCGGAAAGGAAGGAGGAGGAGGGTTTTGGCCTCTTTTACAAAAGGAGAAATTGCACATTCAATTTGGTGCTTCTGTTTCCAACATTATTGCACATGTGAAAAACCTGCATGTTGAAGTCAATTGCAAACCTGCTAAGAGAAGCCCAAGCTCTGCTGATTTCTGCTGGTTTAGAAAAATGCCGTGGGTGGGTTCTCTCTGTCAGGAAATATTAATGCCATCAACTAGAAAAAAAAAGTTCTCTATTCTCTAATGCTGAAAGTGGGTTAGGTTTAAGAAAAAATGCTATTCCTTTTCTCTCCAGAAGGATTAGAAACAACTCCATCCCCTTTGAGCACAGAATCTCCTAAAAGAATTATGCCTATGGATGAATCATTCTGCTTTCCGAATTTTCCTATTGGAAAGGTTCACTTAACACTTCTTTCCTCTTTTCACATTTCAAGCAATAATACAGTTACTTTACATCTCTTTTGGTTATGAAAATTACCCTCCTTTCTGATAAAGAAATGTTAACTGAGTCAACCGCTCATTCTCTATAATTAATGTTAACAGACCAAATGCACCAAGAATCATAAAGGATAGATTTAGTAGAAAAATCACTTATATTTGGCTTTGAAATGTCCTTTTCTGCTTATGCTGAAATATGGATGAGCCTGAGGGCTTGAGAATTCTTAGTCCCTCACCCTAAATAAGGAAAATAACCATAAAGTCCCTTTTCTGAGATGTCCCAGAACTGTCCCACCTCTTCACAGCTCTCACTACCCCCAGCTGGTGGTGGTTTTAGGACCTCTGACCAAGAACTTCTTCCCTCCAAGAACTTGAAAGACTGAGGAAAAGGCAGAAAAGAGAGGAGTAAAGGATGCTTGGAAAAGCTGAGATGGTGGAGAGGAGAGGAACTTGGATGATGTCTCATTTGGCCATCCAAGGCCTGCTCGAAGGATTTCTGCCTAATGGGAAGCCCAATAGCTACAACCAAAAGAGAATCAGGGACTGAGAACATTCACTGCAGGGTTTCTGGATGCCCTGCTAGGATGGGGCTTGGAAACCTGAGAAGTTTGAGCGGGGTGCAGTAACAAACTGGCAAAGATGACTGTTTAAAAGTCCTAGAAGGAGATGCTGACTCCCTTGCAAAAGAAATTTAGAAAAGCTGATAAAGTAGCAGATAGAATATATTGATAGAGTTTCCGATGCTAGTAGAAAAGAAAGCCAGGGGCCCTGGGTCGAGGTTGCTTCTATACTTCAGGAAAACTTGAAACTCAGAACATGGACATTGAAATCAACAGAGAAGATGCTGGGAGAATTACTGATTCCTCTCCAAAGAGGGAAGTCTGGAGAGTTGAGTGAGTAGAACATAAAGTAGAACTAGGAACTGTCTTTTTTGGGTGACCAGAAACCACAGATTGCCCAGACCAGAGGCTTCTTGAAGGTCACAGCTTATCATAGCCTGAAATATCAACCAAGCCTGGGACTTAGGACATACTAGGTTTTTATAATATCAAACATTTTTGACTAAGTTAAAAGCAAATCCCATCTCAGACAAAGAGAAATAAAGACTAATCACACCCTCTCTTGGAAATATGTGGTTCACTACCCCTCTACCTGAAAGGCAAGTTCCTACAAATAAGGAGATGGGGCTAGGAATTGTATGCAGTAAAGACCAGATCTCTTGAAAACCCTGTCTTCAGAAGCTGGAAATAATACCTGGCCACAAGGAGCCAGTTTGTGTTTCATGCAACCAAATGTATTTGGCAGTTTCACAGCCTATTTCTGCTGGTCTTCATCTTCTCTCCAGACCTACACCCTTCCATAACAGTCGTGGCCAGGAAGTAACCTACCCACTTTAGAAACTCCAGTTCTTTTCCCTTAGAACAAAGATTCCACCCACCATCACTCTTAAATCCCCAACCTTCCTCCCTTCCTATGTCTACACCACCAGCCTATCAAGGCATTGGACCTGCCAACACTTAAACTGTTCCTGAAACCTCCCCTTGTCATAAAAGAGGTAGACCACTTCTCTGGCCCAAGCAAACATGAGCACAGAAATCACCTAACTACCTGCCTTTCTTTCTACCTCTAAATCCATTTCTCCTTCATGTTGAGCTTAAACACGTTTTTTCTAAAGACTAATCTGCCTGTATTTATCCTCAAGCTATTCTACCAGAGAAGTCTAAGATGGGAACCCCCTAGATGGGAGAATGATCGTATTTTTTGATGTCCCCACAATTAGGTGCACAAAGGCTAATAGCAGCAATGAAATCTCGTGGCTACTCTCTCATTCGTCAATACACACACGTGCAAACACACACACACACATGCACTGCTGCCGCTTCGCCTTCACGCCCAGTTCCCTACCCCAAACACTGCCCTTCTTCACTCTGCCACCATGGCCACCAGCCACAGACCTAAGCAAGGAAGCAGCCAGACTGAGGTGGAGTGTTTGGTGGGATTTGGGAAAGAGGAGAGAGTAAGAGTAGGCGATGGTTGCTACCACTGAGATGCAGCAGAAATGAGGCTGGCTATTGTTTGAGAAAAACCTAATGGCCTAAAAGCGCTGGCAACACCTTTCAAAGTAGCTAATGTTCCTAAGGTGCAGTGACCTGGCAGGGTCTGGCTTGGGAAGGACCCAAAGGTGCACAGGGTCCTGTAACTGAACTGCACAGTTAACAAAGGCAGGTCTCCCCTCCTCAAGCAGCCTGGTGTACACCAGGCAACACAGGACATCAGTGTATTGAGAGGCATTTTTTTCTAAGTGATACTGTCACCTGGTTTTGTTACATTCCTTACAGCTGTGCTGAGGGCAGGGAAAGAGGGAAAATAGTCACCAACCTCCCTATACAGAGGATGGCAGGCAAAGATGGGAGGGGCAAGATGAAGCAAGAAAGGGAGGATGTTCTTCAGGAACAAAGAAGATGAAAAAAGAGGCAAGCTCAAGGGAGCAGCTAGAGAGGGCAGGGAGAGTCAGCAAGAGAGCTTCTCCCATTGACGGGCTGCCTTCTAATTTTTCCAAATTAGGTAGGTAAATGAGTACAGATACTACATTTGTTCTAAAGTGATAAAATTTGAAGCTTCGGCTCACAAAGATTTTAATGCCCATACAGTTCAAAGAAGCATACCCAATCCTGTCTGCACCACATGAAAGGAAGCCAAGGCTTTCCCTAAGACGGCCTTGTGAGTAGAAATCAGACAAACCAGGAACGACACCCACATTTCAGAGGGATGTCATTTTAATATTTGGAAGCAGTGTGACGTTCAGCCAACAGGCACTGGTACGACCACATATACTGCTTGTTTACAGCCAGCATCCATTCTGAGTGGTTGGTGTCTGTCCTGTACCAGTTGTTAAATATTTTGAATATCATCTCTGTATTAAAATAATTGTGGCCCTAAGAGATAGGGAAATAACAAAGAAACACAGGATTCCTTCAGCATCGAAGGTCTTTAGAGTAAGGCTAGAATACATTAATATATTTTAAGAGTTTAAGGAATGCAGAATTCAATAAAGTGATGTAGCCAGCTCTTCACCTATGAAAGGAAGATACACGAGGGGAACTTCCCACTGTACAAAGATTTTCCAGGATGGAAAACTAGTATGATCAGATTCCCTGGGTGCAATGGGCTAACTAGTCACATTCTGTGCACAAAGGAAGGAAAGGTCTACACACACTGGATCCCAAACTCTTGACATTCATTGTATCATAGAAGAGAAGAGAAAAACTATTAAATGTAGTTTTAAATGAAACACCAAAATTAATTTCACCACTTACAGTTCATTTCCCAGTGTGGCTTTTTACATCTGAGAGCCAGTACGTTTGCCAACCAAAAGAAATCCACGGTAATGAAGAAACCATGTGGCTGAGGGTGGTTTGGTCCATGGAACTGATGATGGTTCACTACTAAGGCAGCTAAGGAGATAGTACATAAGCACTTGGATCTCACCAGGATGGAATCAGAATGTATCCTCAAGAGACAGCAGCAAGACGTCACGTAGTCCCACAAAATGGCCAATAAAAACACCATATCCCCCTTTCTACTCACAAACCACTGTTATCAAATCTCTCCCAGATATCTATTATAGAAAGCAGACACTATGACAAATCTTCAGACCAGGAAGTCCTTCCTGACCTCTAAACTAATTCGTTCTGTAGCAATCTAAGCTCATTCTCTTACTCTACCCTCAGTGAAAATCTAGAGAAGCTGCTCATCCTCACTTATCATTATTGATTTTCCCCTGAGCCTTTTCCTATCTTAACTCCAGTGTCCCTCTCGGCCCTTGTATCAACCAAGGTTCTCGCTGAGTTATGCAGGCCGCTGCTAGGGAGTGATGAAGACGCAGCCAGGTTAGAGGTATCTTCCTGGCTGTAGTGGTTGGCACTGCCAATGCCCTGATTGCTGACCCTCCTGGTGGCAGACCTCCTGACAACTTCTGGGTGTGACCAGCATCCCCCAGGGTAGGCAATCGAACCAAGGCCCAGGGCGGCCTCAGGGCCTGCAGCTACCAACAGGACTGGAGAGCCTTCCCTTTCCTCTCTGTTCCCCTCCTGCTCCCCCACCCCACCCTTTAGGAAGAGGGACCTCGCTAAAGGAATCCTCAGTGGCAGAATGGACCCATATGGCTCGGCAGGCCAGCAGAGAGTTCAGAGAAAATGTCTGGAAAATGGGAAGCTAGGTCTTCAATGGTGGCAGTTCTGAAGAGAAAGAAGGAAGAGGAGGAGAAGAGCCGATAGGAGGCGGTCTGCTGCTTCCACGTTCACACCTGACGACTGGCTGCTGGCATGGGGGGTGCTGGACGCCCTCCAGCGCACATCGAGAATAACTGAATGCTTCGGCATGGCTTTGAGATGACCAAGGACAAGGCCGGTCTTGCTTCTTCTCTGAGAGACTCGCCATTTTCTCTGTAATCAGAACTTCCCTGAGGCACCTCATGGCCCAAATCTTCCATCCCAGCAAAGACTTAGTTGAAGAGACTGAATAAAAGTGTTACAATTAGACGAAAAGGGAACACATGATTCATTCCTGCTTTTAACACAATACTTTGAAGATGTCACCACAATTTGGATCTGGCTATATTTTAAGTTCATTTACAAGTAGACTAGTTCTTAACTAAAAATAACCATGTGCGTTATACATTTCGACAGCTGCCTGGATTTTCCTCTGAAGGAAACAAGATTCTATATTTCACTCACATTCAGCACAGATTTATTTTAACCCATTCGATAAAGCGATAAACCATCACTCCCACCCACTGGTGGCTGTGACTTTTCCAAGCACTTCAGTTTCTCCTCAGAGCAGCCTCAGGAGTGAGGCAGTTAGTTGTTATTATCCCCATCTCACTGCTGAGCAAACTGAGAGCCAGAAACCGTGGTCTGCCAAGTTATCTGTGGAATTAATAGCAGGACGGCTCTCCTGATTCCTAGCTTTTTTTTATAATAATGAGAAAAGTTGACTTTAATGAGATCTCAGATTTTTTCCCTTTAGTTATTTGACTACTTAAACTTAGATGGTGTTTGGACTAAATTACTCAAGTAACTGGTGCACATAGCCTACCTCAATGCAGGCAAAGATGCCTCAAGTCCTTCCATTTTCTTCATTAACCTGATTAAAATTGATCTATGCCATTAGCAAATGATAAACAGAATTTAGTTTACAAAATAAGAAAACAGTTACAGTTTAATATTTCAAAATCTTTACTTGGCAATAACTCTCATTATGGAGTAAGTTAAAGAAGGTATCAGTACTATCAACACTATCTGAATGTTTTAGCAATTTTCCGGTTTGCAGTTACCAGGTTGCAGTAGCCAGAGAGATGCCCTTTAGATTTTGGAATGAAAATTAGAAAGAAGATTAAGGGAACTAAATAGGTAAAGCAAATTTACATCCCAAAATAATTCTGTCCTGACTTTGGACCTGTGTAAATGGGCTGCTCAAAACAGCCTTTCTATTCAAATATTTAGAAAACATTTTTACTTTTCTTAATTTTATAGCTATTCTTGTGGGGTTAGCGGCAGTCCTAGAAGTGCTACTTATTAGATAAATTCAATTTTTTCAAAAGCCAGAAATAAATAAAAATAAGACGTTATAATTCTCTTTACCTCTTTTCCTTTGTATTTCCAGGATTCATACTGAGAGCTTTCCAGACCGTAGTTTTAGGCATTTCGTCAGATATATTAATCTCAGAGGGGTCACATCTGAAATCAATGCTTAGGACAGTGAATATCAGACATCCAAGTAAAATGCGTATCTTGGTCTATAATGATCACCACCCCACCAGGAGGGAAAGGATTGGGTCTGAGGGAGCCCAGCCAAGTTCTCAGTTCTCAGGAACTCTGAGAACCAAGTTGAATCTGGTCATTTTTCTGCAGCCACTGAGGTTGCAATGGGAAGAGGCAAGGTGGCCCGTGAGGTGGTGCTGAAGGCTGGGCTGGTGTGCCAGGTGGCAGCCAGTCCCGCCCCCACAACTGTGCACTCCTCCAAAGGGCCACACTGGAGATGTGATGGCTATGTTGCCAACAGTGTAGCATCAGGAGCTACCACTTACTGAGTGCTTGCTGTGTGCCGGGCATTCTTCATCCATTCCCCCACTTCTATGGCCAAATCTCTTCCATTTGTAGTTCACAAAGGACTTTCATAATACATTATCTTAACTATCACAGCAACAGGGATTATTAACATTCTCATTTTGAAGGTACAGAAACCAAAGCTCACAGGGCTTAGTGACTATCTAAGGTCAAACAATAGTAAGTACAGAGTCAACTTCATGAACCTGGTCCTTGGTCTCCTAGAGCCCCAGAGTACTGTGAAGTTTTCTGCAGGTGGGATGGTATCCTAAAATGCCAAGAGAGGAGGCAGCATCCTGCTCCTACTTTGCCGCCAGATAATCCAAAGCCTATGGCTCCTTCTGTAACAACCTGTAGAAAATTTATTAAGGACCAAAGAAAAAGACTTTCCCAATTTCCCCTGCAGAATAAACCACAACCAACTCAATGATTGAGCAGTAAATTCTTCAGGATCTAGAGTGTCCAGATCCCCTGCTCTCTTCCTTCTCCGCTCCCTCTCAACCTCTATGCTCTTTCAGCCAGTGTGTACCTCTTCCCATGCCGAAACAAGACACCAGGAGCAAAACCACAAGTGGACAAATTTAGCTTTCTGTGATTTGTGGTGAGCAATAGGTTTGATAGAGAAAGAGGCTAAAATCACCAGCAGAAGTAAGGAATTTTTGTGATCCCAGTTCAGTTCCCCCTTGGCTCCCAGGACTACAGATGCCACAAGCCAGGCTAAAATAAACTGTCTCTGCCTATCCCCAAAGGCTTGCCCCAGCATGGGAATTTCATGCCCTCAAGGCTGAGGACTCTCTGAAAATAAAGACCATATCCTACTCATTGTTGGAAGGTGGCAAAGAAAGGCAGAAGGAGCACTGGTTTGAGGAACAGACAGACTGGGGTTTGTATCTTAATCTTTCTATTTAGCAGCACTGTAACCTTGGGCAAATTACCTAAAACCCTGTAGGCCTCAGTTTCCTCACTTTACAAATGTGGATAGTGAGACTCATATCAGAGAACTGTTACACAGAGTAACTGAGAGCACATAAATAAAGATTCCAGCACAATCCTGGCCCAGAGGAGGCACTCAGCACTCCGGCTCCCTCCCCACTCCTCTCCTTGTGATTCCCAGCACCTGGTATAGTGCCTGGCACACAGAAGGCACTCAGTAAACAATGAAATGGAAAAGGTGTTTTCACAGGGGAAAACTTGGAGGCGTGCAGCAGCTGCCTTTGTGACACCACCTCTACCACAAAGCCAGAACGTTTATAGAATAATCCAAACAGTAAGGTCCTTGGTGTTTTGGGATTTTTACCTGAAACTGTTGTTCTTTCCAGGACTACTTAGTAACTTCCTGCTCTCTAAGGGGAACTTGTCTGCCCCCATTTCTAACATTTTCTCAGCCTCCTATAAGAAAAGGAAACGTTATTATGTCTTAGACCAAGTAAGACCAGGAGTCTCCATCAGCCCATTCTTCTACCACCGTGATTTCTACCTGATTTCCTCTCACATTTATTACAAAAGAATATAATGAGGTTCTTTCATAGATTTGACTCATCGCAAAGTGAGATACAACCAGATATTTATACATGTGGAATAGTATTGGGAAAAGAAAAAACCCGAATCTGTGTAAACCTAGATCTAATGACCAATTTACTGGAAATACAGGGGACAGAAGAGCATGTTAAATGACACCAAGGAACACCTTTAGCAAAATCCAAATGGAAAACCCTAAAGGTCAAAAACCAGCTTCTTCAATTAAAAAAAAAAAAATGGGAAGGGAACCCCTAAAGATATTTAAGAAAGATATCAACCAACTATAATACATGGTCCTTCTTTGAATGCTAATTCAAATAAATAAACTATTAAAAATAAGAAGGCAATTGAGGAAATATGAATACTGATTTTTCTTTCTACTTTTATATGTTTGGAATAATCTGTAATAAAATATTTTCTTAAAAAATCCCACTAATTTAAAGAAAATAATTACAGAGAAAAAAATACATACAAAGATGTTTAAAGTTAAATGATGATAGATGATAGATGATAGATGTTAAAACCTAAAGCAACTAAAAATCTTAACAAGGGAAGAATATTTAAATTAAATATGAGATAATACTACTACAGAATGTTATACATCTATTAATATAATAAATATGATTATATAGAGACATAGAAACATAAAATTGTCTTACGAAATCAAGTTGAGGGAAAAAATTAGAATATAAATACACATACTATATAGATATAGATATATACACACACATATACAATTATTACAGTTATATGAAAACCATGTTAAGGATTTGAAAAGAACATAAAGAAATGAACACGAGTGTTGGATGTTAAGGTGGTAAAATTTTTTTGTGTCAAGTCTTCATCTTTTTAATTGCCTTTAGCTTTTAAAATAATTTTATAAAGTAACACATGTATTAAGAAATACATGCTTACTTCAGAAATTTTGGAAAATAAAGAATATAATGTCTACCAGCCACCTTGAATTTAACATCCAAAAGAAATCTCTTGATTTCCCCCTAAACCTGCTGTTCTCTGGTCTTCCTCATCTTAGTAAATAGCTCAACCCGTTCACGCCATTGTTTGGTCCAAAAATCTGTGAGTCCTTAACTCCTCTCTTTCACGTGGGCCCACCATCCCTCTGCAAAAACCTGGCAGCGCTAACCCTGCCCCTCGCGGCCCCTCCGCCTTAGCCTCGGTCACCAGCAGCTCCTGCCTCGACTGTCGCCACAGCCTCCTGCCTAGGCTCCCGGCTTCCACCCTGACCCTTCCAGCCTCTCTGGTTTTCTCGGTGTTCCTTGAGCACACCAAGCTCATTCCTTTTTCAAAAACTTTGCATTCTCTATACCTCTGGCCTGGAATGTTCTTACTCCCAGCTATTCTCCGATTTGCCCCTCACTTTATTCAGGTCTCTGCTCAGATGTCTCCTCAGAGGAGTCACCTCTAATTACCTAAATAAAGTAACTCCTTCGTCTAACATATCACTTAAAACATATCACTACCTAAAATTTGACATACATATAAAATAAATTTTACATATATATAAAATTATACATATATATGTAAAATTGCGGCACTATAATCAAGTAAACAAATATATACTTGTTTGCTTGTTTATAGTGTCTCCCATGAGAATGTAAGCTCCATGAGGTCTGGAACTCTGTCCTTTATACCACTGTGTCCGGAACCGTGAGAACAGAGTAAGCATTCAACAAATATTGAGGAAGGAAGATAATTAATTCATTAATGTATAATCTTACCACCCAGAGAGACATAGAGAACCACAACAAACATTTTGGTCTATTTTCTTACTATCTTTTTCAAATGTCTATGTATATGTATGTGTACATATATGTAATATGTGTATATTAATATACTTTTTTTTTTTTTTTTTTTTTTT
>RJWJ010032722.1:0-18352 GCA_004363605.1 Indri indri
TCCTGCTGTCTCAGCCTCCCGAGTAGCTGGGACTACAGGCATGCGCCACCATGCCCGGCTGATTTTTTCTATATATATTTTTAGCTGTCCGATTAATTTCTTTCTATTTTTGGTAGAGACGGGGTCTCGCTCTTGCTCAGGCTGGTCTCGAACTCCTGAGCTCAGAACGATCCGCCCGCCTCGGCCTCCCAGAGTGCTACGATTGCAGGCGTGAGCCACCGCGCCCGGCCTGCCTCAGTTTTCTTATCTGTAAAATGGGGATAATACTACTGGCCAGCACGGTAGTGGTAAAGAGTAAATGAGATCATTTATGTGACTGCTTAGTGGGCTATCTGGCACACAATAAATATGCCAACATTCATAACACTGACTGGAAGAACGGCCCTGGGAAATCCTGTATTAAAGGAACTTACTCAATTCTGGTTAACCCATTTGACCATAAAATTTTGTTTGTTTTTGAATCATATAGATCAATGTTAAGTAACATAGCACATTTTGAAAAATGCTGGTCTGGTAATGAGCTGGTCTTGGGAATAACTAGTGACAGGGGTCAGTAAACTTTTCCATAAAGAGCCAGACAGTAAATATTTTAGACTTTGCAGCCACATACAATCTCTGTGGCATATTCTTTATTTATTTTTCCAACCCTTTAAAGTATAAAAACTATTAATGTTCTTAGCTTGGGGGTTATATGAAAACAGTCAGTTGCCAAGGGCCAAATTTGGCCATGGGCCACAGTTGCTGACCCCTATCTAATCCATTCTAGCTGTTCCTGGACTGTTCCTGGGGACACTGAAGAGGTCGTCCTCCAAGACGAGGGCCCCAAAGGGGCTCTGAGAGATTCAAGATTCAAGTGGCTACTTAGAGGCAAAAAGAAGACAGAGCACAGCCATCCCTTGGTATCTGTGGGAGACTGGCTCTAGGACTTCCGGTGGACACCAAAATCCTCAGATGCTCAAGTCCTTGATGTAATGGTGTGGTATTTGCACATAACCTACACACATCCTCCCATGTACTTTAAATCATTTCTACATTACTTATATCTAATACAATGTAAATGCTATGTAGTTATATTGTTTTTTTAAATTCATATTATTTTTAGTAGTACTGTTATTCTTTATTGTTTTTTTCTAATACTTCTGATCCACGATTGTTGAACCCACAGATGTGGAACCCACGGATATGGAGGGCAGACTGTACTTAGAGAACACTCCCCACCCACCTCCGCCCAAGTGCCAGAACCACGTCTGGCTGACCTCCTGAACCACAGGTTTAGCTCTCAGACCCGCTGCGTTGGACCAAAAATACAGCTTGGGGTAAGCTCCACTGCCTTCCTCATGGGTCCTGCCCCTCAGGGAAAGGCTCTGGAAAATGCCACACATCCCTAGGAAGGGAAAAGGAGAAATGCAGAAAGATGCATGCAGTAAGGGAGTCAAACCCGGTAAGAGCCAGAAGATGCTGGCGGAGGAGGGGAGGCTCGTTCGCCCCGTGCAGACATTCCTTCCTCTCCATCGTAAGGGTGACTCTAGCAATCACAAAGGCAAAGCAGTGGGTGACAAGGCTCTGGAATGGCGGGCCCCCTTCAGACATGAAGAGGTGGGAGAGTGACTGGGCTTGGAGAAGTGAGTGGTCAGGTCCCTGAGCAGCTATCTCAGTCAGTTTTGCTCAACAGGCAGGAGTTCCCCTCTGTGATGGCCAGGGTCGTTCACAAAAGTGGAAAAGCCAGAATGCATTTGGTGTGCACCCCCTCTCAGGTAAAAAGACGACTACGAATTTCTCTCTCTTTCAGCAATCTGATACGGGTATGTGAGGATGAACCCCGCACATCTATTAGCTCTAAACAGAGGCAAGTCACATATTTCTGGACTCTTCTTTGTGGGTATAGGATAAAGGCAGCAGGTGCACTGGGGTTACCTGTTGGTATGAGTCATTACGGATGTGACTCGAAAACGACATCTGTCGGCATTCTCCTAACACCATTGAGGCCACGAACACCACCACAGTGGTTACCAGGGACACCAAGAGGCTCTCTAAAACTCTAGGAAGCAAACAGCAGCCGTTACCACGTAATAAAAAAAGATGCCTTGGTCTTAGCAACTTGAAAACATAACCCTACCAACCCTCCACCCTCATTTCCCCAAAGAGCATTTACAGCAGCCCCTGGCTGAGCAACATGTTTGCAGAATTTATCAGTGACTTGCTGTATTCCAGCAGTTTGTACATAAAACGCGGGCTGTCAACAAAGTGGGCTGCGGCATCCACGTCATCTCTCTCCGAGGAACAAAATGGCTTTCAATGGCAAGTTTCCAGCAGGGCCACAGGGACCCTCTGACTGTGTCATGTGTCCTAGTGGCCAAGAGACACTGGGCGTCAACCAGCAACCCTGACATAAATTAAGCTCAGCCTTAGCCTTTTGATTTGCCTGACAAGTAGAGGAATATATGACCCTGTTTACATTCTCGGTCTTAGACGAGCAATCAAGGGTGCTGTGGGAAGCAGGGTCTGTTCCTCGAGAGAGATGGCCTGGCCCACACCAAGCTCAGGGAGCCACAGCAGGCTGGGGGAGGCGACTGCAGATACCTGACGAGCTTGGGTTTCGGGTGCACGTTTCGCATACGGTACTTTGCAAGCCTCTTGTTCAGACAGTTGAATATGGCTCCCAGGAGGCCCCCAATGACACCCATCACGACGAAGAGACCCAAATCCATAGCTGTCCAGAGATGACATTTTTTATCAGAGTCAGAGCACTGAGAGAAGGCAAAGGGAGAGAGAGAGAGAAACCACAGCAGCTGTAAGAACAGGAAGGGACAGAAGAGGAGACGGAAGCAAGAGCCAGGGCCACCTTCTCTTCGACAGAAGCCAGGGCGCTAGAGTTCGCGCACCGAGCACAGGCGCACACAAAAGAGGCTGCGGGGCGAGATGCCCCTGCTAGAAGCCATACCTACCCCTCTCAATCACTTCTCTCTGGCCCTTCTCTTACGAGCAATTTTCATGGGTCAAGTAAGAAATCCTGGGGGAAAAGGGCAAAACATACCTTAAACTCGCCAAAGTTGAGCAGTCCAGGGAGCTGGAAGGAACCCCAACTTCCAAACTGAATCCCAGAACGGAAGAAGTTGAGGGTGAAGGTGGCAGACATGGAACAGAAGAGCTAGGGGACAGGTGACAAAAGACAAGGAGGTTCAATAATGGTACGTCCTACTCTCCCCCTACCCTTCCCCCTAAAATCCACCGCTCTGCATGGAGACCTGCAGAATCGAGGCTGGGGTACAGGGATTTGGTGACAACTGCAGTAGACATACCCCAAGTGAAACAAATGCTATGTCAAGGGCTCTCAGAAGACTTCATTCGAGCAGCCTGCCATGGGCGCCTATTTACTGAGGCCTGTAGTGGACCAGACCCTGCACCAAGAAGGAAGGGTAAATGCAAAGGCAAGGACACTGTACTCTGAGGTAGGAGCCAGGCTCCGGTCCAGGCCCAGTCACTTCCCACCTTATAATGAGTGACAGCCAGTTTCACGTTTTCATGTCAGGGGGGTCATCAAGAGAGGATACTACAGCAGTTTGACTTGGGGTTCACTGGGGGATGGGGAAGGTATTGATATGGAAAGTATAGCAAGTCCATCGTTTGGAGGTTATGGGCACTAGAAGAAAGGAATTTCTAATTGAGCCAACCTGCCCGGTCTCATCAAAACTACCATTAAATGTGCTGAGTAAGAGATGTCCAGTTTAATTTTCGGGGGTGTGGTTAAACCTAGGAGGTGGTTTGCACAGAAGGTCCTCCTCACCACTTTCCATGTGAGCCCTTGGTTCCAGAAGGATGAGCCCTCCTCCAGACTGAACAAGGTACCCCCAATCGGGGCCCCAAAAGCTGCGGCGATTCCAGCAGATGCCCCTGCTGATACGAAGTCTCGCTTGTCTCTGAGGGGAGAAGAGAGAGAGATGGTTCATCCAAAAAGAGCCCTCAGGCCACAAATGCTAGTTTCTCCTTTCCTCATCCATGAACATTTTGTCTCATGACCTCTGGGTAGTCAGGGATCACAAAAGGGCAGGGCCCTGGTGACGCAGCCTCGGCAGCATGGACAGTTCCCCTGACGGCCAAGGCTGCACCAGAGCCCGTCAGGTACAGTGGCTCCTCTGCCTGGGAACGGGGCTCCCTGACCTGTGTTCACTCTGTCATCACAGAATCTCGGCCCCCAGCTCAGAGGGCAAACCAAAGCTTGCTGCCAGTCAGTGCTGAGCCACGTTCCCAATACACCTAGAGCAGCAGCAGAACAATGACTCGCAAGAATACACAGGTAAGAAGGTGGTCCGTAACACCGAGCTAGGCCTCTTGATTCCCAGGGCCTTACAGAGTGTGCAGGTCAGTAACACACAAATCCACAGGGTTGGAAAGCCTACCGAGAAGAACACCATCCACCCCAGGGAGGCAGGTGACCAAGTAAACCATCTGGGAATACAAATGCCTTCTTGCTAATATGTCTGCCTGTGGCGTTTCCTGGTTGGGTTTTCAATCTTGAACCATCTTCATTTGCCTAGGATGTTTCTAAGACTTAGGACATGATAAAATAAAAGTCATGATGCCAACTTGGTCCTTTTACTTCTTATTTACAGAAGAATAATTCAAAGGCCACCTTTTTTTTTTCTTTCTTTTTTTGAGACAGGGTCTTACTCTGTTGCCTGGGCTAGAATGCAGTGGCATCATCACAGCTCACTGCAACCTGAAACTCCTGGGCTCAAGCAATCCTCCTGCCTCAGCCTCCCAAGTAGCTGGGACTACAGGCGTGTGCCACCGCTCCTGGATAATTTTTCTGTTTTTTGTAGAGACACAGTCTCGCTCTTGCTCAGGCTGGTCTGGAGCTCCTAGCCTCAAGCAATCCTCCCACCTTGGTTGCCTAAAGTGCTGGGATTACAGGTGTGAGCCACCATGCCCGGCCCCCAACTCATTTTCTAACAGGTTTCACGTGCGGCCTGCCTCGCAGGGGAGACAGAGCCATGCTAGAGTAAGTATTAGCTCTCACTGGCTGTACGCTATTTTTTTCAAAAAAACCAATTCCTAACGTTTGCATACCTGTCGCTTTGGAAATACGGGAAGTTGATCTGGATCTTCCGTAAGTAGACGCTCTGAAACTAAAACAAGAGAAGACAAAGTCGGGGGGGCCCACGAGGACGGAAGCTGCATGAATCCACCTGGGTAGGCCCCTTTGACACGGAAGAGTCCAGAATAGCTTTTTTTTTTTTTTTTTTTTGAGACAGAGTCTCACTGTGTTGCCCTAGCTAGAGTGCCGTGGCTTCAGCCTAGCTCACAGCAACCTCAAACTCCTGGGCTCAAGTGATCCTCCTGCCTCAACCTCCCGAGTAGCTGGGACTACAGGCATGCGCCACCATGCCCAGCTAATTTTTTCTATATATATATATTTAGTTGTCCAGATAATTTCCCTCTATTTTTAGTAGAGACAGGGTCTCGCTCTTGCTCAGGCTGGAGTGCAGTGGCTGTTCACAGGCGTGATCCCCCTACTGATCAGCACGGGAGTTTTGACCTGTTTCCAACCAGGGTTGGTTCACCCCTCCTTAGGCAACCTGGTGGTCCTCTGCTCCCGGGAGGTCACCATATTGATGTCAAACTTAGTGCAGACCACCGATCAGCATAGTGCACTACAGCCCAGAACTCCTGGGCTCAAGCGATCCTCCTGCCCCAGCCTCCCGCGTAGCTGGGACTACAGGAGTGTGCCACTGCGTCTGGCCAAATAGCAACTTAGAAAGAAAGAAGTTACCCCCTTTGGGAAAAGCTTATTTTTCCTGCCCCCAAATTTTTAGAACCTTCTGAAACTGCATTTTATGCACAGTCAACAAGTCAGAAAGTAAAAGGGGAAACAGCCGAGCCAAGGGCTGGGAGGAACTGAAAGCTGCTGCAGCAGATAAAGTCGGCTCTGCTCAGGGCACGCCAGTGAGGGAAGGGGCCGGCAGAGCCATTGCTCGGTCTGTCCCACAGCGTCTCACGCTGATACCCACCCCATGCCCGGCCCCCTTCCACCTTGTGCCCACTTCTGCGAGACCTGGTACTTGAGGCAGTGGCAAGAGAGAGACAAAACACACGCACTGGAATAAAGAATCTTCCCTCTTCCGCCCCAACAACTCATAGTCACAGTAACTTCCTCCCCTCAGGACAAGAGAGAGAAAGGACAAGTGACGGTTCGCAAGGAACTGAAACTTCTCCGACCTGCAGCCCAGGAATCTGGACTAGCCCAGAAGAATGGGAGCTTTGGAGTTCTGAGCTAGTTCCTCAACCTCTCTCAGACTCAGTTTCCCCATCTGAGAATGGGGATGAAAATAACTAATCACTCAAGGTGGCTATAAAGAAGAAAGAAGTTGGTATATGCAGAGTCGGGCACATAGACCACTTAAGCAGCAGCTGGTGTTATATTATGACTCTACCATGTGAAATGGAATCAGCGTGGAACTGTGCCTACGACCATCTCAGTGGATCTTCCAGGCTCTTGGGATTCGACAGCACAGAGATGTGACACCAAGCCATCCTACGTGGAGGTGCTTGGCAATGGCTGTGGAAGCACCAGATGACCTTCATTTGCCTATGTCACTTGTTCCCCTCTATGTCCCATTTCTGCCCCTAGGACTCAGTTGGGCATCATTAAAACTTCGAAGCGTAGGTGATACACTTTCCTGGGAGACGGACTGGTTTTCATAGCAAGTCAAAATGGCACCAGGTTCCCAAGTCACGCTAGTATGCTCCCAGGGGATTTTTCAAATTCAACCACAGACCTGCCCCTAGGCCTGCCCGGGAGCCCGATCTGAGGGACACATCCCTGAAGCCCATCAATCCTTACCTCAGGGAGGCCAGCTCCCACCACGGCGCCGCTGTGGATCATGGGGCCTTCCTTGCCCACGAAGAGCCCTGGGAATGAGGAAGAAGGCAAGACCATCAGTCAGCAGAGAAAGGCCTCCGGGTCAGGAGACCTTTGCCACATAAGCCTTTCTTGTGATGACTATAAAACAGAGATGATCATGTGACTTTATAAGAGAAAGAGTTAGCGAAATTCCCATCAAACAAGCTCCGTTTAAGGGCTTGCTATAAGACAAAATACTCCATGTTCTAAATCAAGGGTCAGCGAAGTACAGGCCAGGGACCAAGACTGGCTCCCTGTTTTTGTACAGCCTGAGAACTAAGAATGGCTTTTACATTCTTATTAATAAATGGATACATTTAAATAGCTATATAAATACCTACACAGTATCTCCAATTTTGCCTCTTGGCCCACAGGCCTAAAATAATTTACTACCTGGCCATTTACACAAAAACCTTGCTGACTTTGCTAAAAGCTAATTCCACAAACTAACTAGATAGTCATGCTATTTCAAAACAGAATGGTGTGTTTGTCAGATATCTCTCAATGGCAACATGTTAATACTAACAGTGTCTGCGTTTTAAAAAATAACCCATCAACAAAAAATGCAGACATCACCTGTTTGAGGGCGGGTCCTGCAGCGCTAATCTAATTAATTCACATCCATATGCTTCCTGTCCTCTTCGCCCCTTGAATACTTGAAGAACAAAAGTCAGAAAGACTTTCCTTACCTCCAGCCACACTGAACAACACTCCAAAGACCTTGCAGAGCAGGGTCCGGAAACGGACGATGCCCGGCACCTTCACGCCATTCAGATAGCATTTGATCTCGGGTATCCCGGAACCTGCTGCCACCGGCTAATGGGAGAGAATGGGCACCCCCATCAACTCAAAATCCCCTGGTTCTTTGGCTCACCCCCAACAACCTCGGCAGCTAGCGAGGGAAAACTGTCTGTTCTCTATCAGGAGCATCAGTGTCACCCGGGCAGCTTGTTAAGCCACAGTGGCTGGGCCCCACCCCACAGTGCCTGACCTGGTGGGCCTACAGGGCAACAGCAGGATGTGCGCTTCTAGCAAGGGCCCTGTGAGTCAGCACCACCTGGGGAGCCTTTCAACCATCAACGCAGGCCCCTCACTTCCAGAGACTCTCCTTGTCTGAGCTGGAGCCCAGTATGAGTCTTTTAAAGTTTTTCAGGAGATTCTAATATGCCACCAAGGTTGAGGAACCACCATCCTCATCTGTATTTTTCCTCTTTAGTCTCGGCAGAGGCTGAAACCTCTACTTGCAAAAGCATCTCTAAGTGAACAAGAGGCCACTTTCCGCAGCAATCTGTATTCTCAGTTTCCCTTGAAATGGAAGTGGCGGAAAGGACTGCAGGGCTCCAAAACCTCCCAAGGAAACAGGCAAACCACACCACCTCACCTCGATTAGGACGAGAAGGCTTGCCAAGAAGACAAAGGTCAAGTTAAAACCCAAGAGTTCAAGGAGAGACAGGGCGAGGCAGCCTTTCTGGCTGCATTCCTCCACAGCTGCAGACGCTGGGTTAAGGAAACCGTGCGCCAGCCAAGTGCTGTCCCCGTAATCGCTTGAAAGAGCGGCGTTTCTCCGCTCCTGCATCGTGCGGCTGCTCAGTGCAAGTCTTCCTGCTCTCCGTTATACATTTTTTTAAAAAATTGCCTGAGATGTCTTCTACCTTAGGAACCATTTTAAAATTATGAAATACTTTAAACATTACAAACAGTAACAAATGTCCCTACCCTCACGAACCTTTGCTAACCCTAGTTAACAAATTTCAACGGTATGCCTCATTTGCTCCAGATATTTTTTAAAAATAAAACATTAGGTACCACTTTAAAAAAACAACAAAAAAACCCTTTGTTTTCTGTTCTCCGTCCCCTGGGAGAAATTACTAACCTGAAACTGTGCATCCTTCTGCATATTTATGTACCCATACTGTTCTATGTTGCACTTCATGTACACTCTACAGTTTCCTTTTTCTCTCTCCCAACATTAAGATTTTGAGAATCTTAATGCAGCTCTGGTTCATTCATTTTAACTTCTGTAAAAAATAATATTCTACGAATGTACCACGATTTTTCCATTCTCCCATTTGGTGATGCCAAGTTTTTGCTATCACAAAGCTGCAATGAACGAACCCCTTTGTACATGTCTAAGGTCCACATCTAGAAAAGGAATTTATGAGTCATAGAAACGTGCACTTTCCTACTTGGTTTTCCTCTTCTGAGAATTCCTGTTCGCATCCTTTGCTCACTTTTCCTTATTGAACTGTTTGGGTTTTTTCTTAATTTGCAGCAATTCTTCAAATATTCTGGACACTAATTATTTGACTCTTAAATGCATAGTAAATTACTCTCTCCCAGGCTGTGGACTTGCTTTTTCACTTTATTTATTGTTTTGTTGTTGTTTGGAGTCTTTGTGTTTGTCTTTATAAATGAAAATTTATTTTGAAGCGGTCATGTTATGTTCACTGATGCTTTTCCTAACGGTCTGTGCCTTCTGGAGTTTTATTTAAATCATTCCCTACTCTTGACATCATATAGTCTCTTAAAGTTGTTTTGCTTATTTACATCTTCAATCCATCTGGAATTTATTTATAGTGTGAAGCAGGAATTTAATTTTATACTTCTCCATGTGGATAACCAATGTACATTTAAGAGGCAGGATCTCACTGTGTTGCCCGGACTGGAGCACAGTGGCTACTAATAGGTGCACTGCCTCAGCCTCCTAAGTAGCTAAGACCACAGGCATGCACCAGCACACCCAGCTCCAGCATCTTTTATTATATAATCTATCCCTTCCTCATTATAATTTATAACATTAACTCTGTCATTCACTCAATTACTGTATATGTGTGGACCAGTTTCTGCTTCTCTATTATTTTCCATTGGCCTAACTGGGTATTCCTGTATCACTATGACACGGTTTCAATTACTACATCTTAAATTTTGTCTTGACATCTAGTAGGTCAAGTCTACCTGCTTGTTATTCAAGACTATCTTGATTACTTTTGGCTCGTTAGCCTTCTATACAAATTTAGAAAGAATTTGAGTTCCTCAGTAAGTTCTATTGAAATTTTGATTGGAATTACACTGAATTTATAGACCTCCTGGGGAGAACGGGCACCTTTGCGGCATTTGTGTCTTACCAACCACGAACACGAGCATATCGCTATTTATTAAAGTCTTCCTTTTGTGTCCTGCAATGATAACTAAAAACCTGACAGCTGATTAGCTAATAAGTAGCTCTTCTAACATCATGTTTACTGTTAAACCCATTTCTACACAAGAAAGAATCTTGGTGACCACTGCAGTCCAGGAACCGTGAAAAGGATACATGCTTCTACCACTCCATATTTGAGCTTGGTGAAAAGTCGCACAAAAAAGTCCACAAAGAGACCCACCTGTGAAGAGCAAGAGATCAATCAGACAGCTTCATTCCCAGGTGCATTACAGGTGTGCTTCTCTTGCAAGCACTGCCTTCCCCCACTGCCTTTACACTGGCTGGTTAAGTGACCAGCCAGCAACATAAGAATGAGCTTTCTATTAGTCACTCTGACTTTTGAGATCCCTGCCCCAGCCTGGTCCCACCACCCCTCCAAAGAAAAAAGGCAGAGGGTCCACCCAAGTTATGTGAAGCAAATTTAAACAAAGAGGCAAAATGATGCAGAAAAAGATGTGAGACCAAGAAAGACCATTCCATGGTTAAAGAATAACAAGAACCACTCAATGCTTTCTGAAGGCAATTTCAAAAGAATTCCAAAAATGGCTCCAGTGATTCTTAGCTGGATAAGCACGAAACTTAGCATATTGCTTTAAAAGACAACATTCACTGAGGCATATGTGGTTTTTGCATGTTTGTTATTAGCGCTTTACATTTTACAAGTCATTATTTTGACTTATAACCATCGCATAGTGAGTGGTCACCTTAGGCAGAGAAAACAACCTGTGTTCCACTGTGTTCAGGGCTTAAAGGAGAACTTGAAAGACTTCTAATTTTGTGGATTCAGGAGCAAAGGCTTCATGCCTTTAACTCTGGCCTTCCCTCAAGCCAACACCTGGAGGGCTTTTTAATACTGGCCACAGACCAAAGGACAAGAGAGTCAGATGCTATGTCATAAAGGCAGGTCTGCCTTCCTGAAATACTAAGGTGGAAGGTAAAGTTGCTTCAGGTTGAGTATCCCTTATCCAAAATGCTTGTGACTAGTAGTGTTTTGGATTTTGGAATATTTGCATCATACTGGTTGAACATCCCTAATCGGAAAATCCAAAATCCAAAATCTAAATCTTCTAATGAGCATTTCTTTTGAGTGTCATGTTGGCACTCAGTTTCAGATTTTGGAGCATTTTGGATTTTCTGACTAGGAATACTCAACTTGTAGTATTAATGAACGGCAGTTCAAAGGAGTTTGATATCAAAGCAGCAGAAAGACTAACAATTAGATAGCTAATGACTATGCCTAACACAGGGGAATTTGCAATTAGAAACATATATAGCAAAACACTCTGGTATTTCAATAAAACAATTAAATCAACCCAAGTTCCCCCCACAGTGGTATCCATCGCAATGTCACCAAAGAGACCTTCTGAATGCCATTAGTCTTAGTGAGATGTTCTTTATTTGTGAATTTTACTATCGTAAAAATTTGATACATGTCATCAAAATAAAAATTGTGGTTGGCCCTTGTGGCTACATTACAGTACACACGTGTGTACATTTTACAGGTGTATCACATATATTAAGTATGAGGCTCCTGGCCAGTTCTAGAGAAAGGTGATCCACAGGCTGCTTCTGAGGAACAGACACACCCCATGCTAACACTGCACTGATGGGAAATCAGGTCTGACACGTGTCGTTTTGACTGACTGCTGACTTTCCCAGTTTCAATCCCTTGGGTTGAACAATATTAAGTCAGCAGTTATGGTTCTGGACCTTTTGCTCCCATTATCTCTGGCATGTTTCCAATCTTTCCTGGTCTGTGATTCACCTGTGAACTTGCTGAGCACAGGAACTCTGTTCATATCCTTCTGCCCACAACTGCTGGCTCTACCTTCTAGACAACGTTAGCAATGTGCAGGAAGGAGCCCAGGACAGCACAATAAATCCTGAGTGAGAGCCATGGTGTCCCAGCCCGCTGACTCGCACGCTATGCCAAATAAAGGGCATGATGCTCGCAGTCCATACCCACTACTTTGCTTTTTCCCTGGAGTGACCTCAACATCCACTATGTACTCTACGCACTACGTTATCTACCCAATAGCTAGATATGTTATTAGGTACATTATGGATTATGATCCATAATCATATCACAAAAGATAAGCCTTGACCAAAGCTTAAGCACCAGAGTTGTATGTCTCACTTTCATTTCACAAAACAAAAGCAAGAGAAAAACTGTGCCAGGATTAATTTAATTTTAAGAAAAAAAGGAAAAAGGAAAATGCTGTCTTGGTTATGATGACATGTGTTATAATGTCATAAATGTTGTAACGACAAATGCCCAATGTTATTCGCAAGGCCAGGCTTTCCCTCTGGGCCCCTCCAGCCCGCCAGGCCCCGCCTGCTCACCAGCCCAGTGCAGAATCCAATGGCAAACACCACCGTCCACTTCACCACCTCGAACCTTCGACCTTTCTGTTCACACAGGAAAAGAATGATTCAGTTTGCCACAGGGTCACTTTGACATCAGGGAAGGAACACACCTTGGCCAACCAGTTTTAGACTAAATTCCACACGGACAGAAAGCACAGTGTGTATCTCAGGAGCTTTACAACGCAAGAATGATGAACTCTACGGGGCTGGGCCACGTGTACTGACCGTTGGTACTCTGGTTGGCGGGATGAAAGTCTAAGGAATAAATGCCAATGCAGGCATACCTGGGAGGTATTGCGGGTTTGGTCCCAGACCACCATAATAAAGCAAATATCACAATAAAGTGAGTTACACAAATTTTTTGGTTTCCCGGGAATATAAAAGTTGTGTCTACACTATACTGTAGTCTATTAAGCGTGCAATAGCATTATGTCTAAAACCCAGTGTACATATCTTAATTTAAAAAAATATTTTATTGTTAAAAAATACTGACACAGAGACACAAAGTGAGCACACGCCATTGGAAAAATGGCGTTTTGTTCGATGCAGGATTGCCACAAACCTTCAATTTGTAAAAAACACAGTATCTGCAAAGAGTAATAAAGCAAAGTACAATAAAACAAGGTATGCCTGTTATCTCATGAAAAGGTAAAAAAAGGAAAAAAAAAAACAAACCTGAGGGGTTAAGGATATTTACTGGGGCATTTAGGAAAAAAAAACCCAAAAAGCTATCTTAAGACTTCTTCAGGCCCAAGAGATCAAGAACTGCAGGACTCACCTTGTTATCCATGGTCTCCAAAACTTCTAGATAAGGGTCATTGATACAGCGATCATAATCCAAACTCTGAAAGAGGCACATGTGAGTTATAAAGTCACATCTAGGTAGGAAGAATTGTCAAAACCTGGAAAGGGACAAAATTCTGGGTTCCTGCTATTCGACGCTTAGATGCACTGCGCAAGCAGCTTGTTAGAAATGCAGAATCTCAGACCTGGAGCGCCAGAGTCTGTGCTTTTAACACGACCCCCAGGTGACGCGTAAGTACATTCAAGTTTCAGAAGCACTGCTTTGGGTTAATACTTCATGCTTTAGAAAAAGTTTTAAACTACATATTTTAAAACTTCCTGTTTCTGCAAAATATTTAAAGACCTGCAGGTATCACCAGCCTTACCCAACTTACTCCATAAGATGTGAATAAAAGCTTCAATCAACCAGAACCAATTAATTAGAAAGGCAATTAATTATCTTTTGTAGTTAGCTTCTATGAAAATGAGGTTAGTCACAAGACAAACTACAAAGGAGACTTTTTTTTTTTTTTGAGACAGAGTCTCACTCTGTTGCCCGGGCTAGAGTGCCATGGTGTCAGCCCAGCTCACAGCAACCTCAAACTCCTGGGCTCAAGTGATCCTCCTGCCTCAGCCTCCTGAGTAGCTGGGACTACAGGCATACGCCACCATGCCCGGCTAATTTTTTATATATATATTTTTAGTTGTCCAGCTACTTTCTTCCTATTTTTTTTCAGTAGAGATGGGGGCCTCGCTCTTGCTCAGGCTGGTCTCGAACTCCTGAGCTCAAATGATCTGCCTGCCTCAGCCTCCCAGAGTGCTAGGATTACAGGCATGAGCTACCACGCCCGGCCTAAGGAGACTATTTTTAAAAACAACTTCCGGTTTATGTTAGGAAGAGGCACAGACTTAGCCCATCTCCTAAAACATGTCTAAAGCAGTGTTCTTTAAACCAAGCTTCACAGAACACAGATACTCTGCAATTGGCAGGTATGCCACAGACATTTAGAGAAATAATTCAAAGGAAATAATGTTATTTCTATGTCTTCTAAGAGGAGTGGCAGCCTGTCAACCAAGGAAAATGGTCTCCCAGGTGCTCTCTCCTTCTCATCAGCTGTTCCTACCGCCATCAGCTACTGCACAAGGTAGACACTGGCCAGGTAGGCACACTGCCAGGCAATAGTTTCAAGTCAACCAAACACGCATGTGATGTGTGATAATTTATTCCATTCATATGACTACCCAGAGTAAGTCCAAATTCCTTTCTTACGACTCCTGGAGTATCAACAGGTGACTGATTAATCAATCATCATACATCCAGATAGAGATTATGTAGCAATAAAATAATTATAGTTAAGTCTATATGGATAGATATGGAAAATGTCCTCAAATTACTAAGAAAAAAAAAGACACAATTAAAAAATAAAATAAAGCAAGTTGCAGGAAAAAAATGTATACTATAATCCCATTTTGATTAAACAGAATTAGGATTATTTGTCAGCATACACAATGCAAAAACACCTGGGAAAACATCTGTGAGTTGATGTTTTGGGAGATGTTTATATCTGAGTATTTTTTTTTTTTTTTTTTTTTGAGACAGAGTCTCGCTCTATTGCCTGGGCTAGAGTGCCGTGGCGTCAGCCTAGCTCACAGCAACCTCAAACTCCTGGGCTCAAGCGATCCTTCTGCCTCAGCCTCCCGAGTAGCTGGGACTACATGCATGTGCCACCATGCCCGGCTAATTTTTTCTATACGGTTTTAGTTCTCCAGCTAATTTCTTTCTATTCTTAGTAGAGACGGGGTCTCGCTCTTGCTCAGGCTGGTCTCGAACTCCTGACCTCAAGCGATCCTCCTGCCTCGGCCTCCCAAAGTGCTAGGATTACAGGCGTGAGCCACCGCGCCCGGCTATATCTGAGTATTGTTTGAAATTCTCATAGCACACATGGTGTGCCTTTTATATTTTAAAAAAATTATCTTTATTTTTATCTGATTAGAAATAAAAAAAACAAAGGGAGGAAAAAATACTTCTGCTGGGACACTAGACTCATCCACAAGTGATTACACAGACACACACGCACTCACACCATGGGGGCCAAGGGGAGAAGCTCCCCCTTCGCGCTCTGAAGGTCTGCTGGAAGTGAACTGACAGGAGGCAGACTCACAGGAGAAAAGGCACGGAGATTTATTTCACATGTACAGCACAGGGGACCTGCAGGAGAATGATCACCCAATGACCCAGTGAAGTCCAAACGCTTCTACACCCTTCTTCACAGGGGAAGGGGTAATCGGGGTGCAGGAGTGGATGATTTTGTGGGGAGAATGAAAGAACCAGGGAGGCAGACATCATCTTGTGATGATTCTCTTTGGAAACTGAATGGGACCAGAGAACAAGCCATGGTTTGAGACAAAGTTTGCGCTCCAGGTGTGGTGTTTGATTTTCAGTCTCTTCCTCTGTGAAATGAGTTTTAATCTTCTCTGGTTAATTAAATTCCAGGAGAGGGATCAAAGACAATTGTGTTTCTCTGTGGTGGGTCCAGTTTCTAGGCAGATAAAAAAAACTTCAGAGAACAGTCTCATCCTGTACTTTGGGAGCGACAAAGTGTTGAGGGACAGGAAAGGGGGTCAGAAGGTCAGAGAGACCTTTTTTCTTTTGGAGACAAGAGTCTCGCTCTGTTACCCGGGCTAGAGTGCCGTGGCGTCAGCCTAGCTCACAGCAACCTCAGACTCCTGGGCTCAAGTGATCCTCCTGCCTCAGCCTCCCCAGGAGCTGGGACTACAGTTGTGTACTATCAGCCACCACACCCGGCCCCTAGGTATCATTTTCTGAGCTCCAACTATACACACACACACACACACACACACACACACACACACTTTTAAAAATCAATCAAGTGACATCACATTGTAGGAACAAACAGAAAAAAATTAAAATGTTGAAAAATATGAGGCCAGCTTGGTGGCTCACGCCTGTAATATCAGCACTTTGGAAGGCCAAAGCAAAAGGATCACTTGAGCCCAGGAGTTCAAGACCAGCTTGGGCAATATAGTGAGACCCTGTCTTAAATAAAAAAAAAAAAAAAAAGAAAAATATAAATATCCAATATCCTTTTGTAATATTTCAAAATACATATTTGGTTGTTTTTTTTTTTTTTTAAGATGGAGTCTTGCTCTGTTGCCTGGAGTAGAGTGTAGTGGCATCATTATAGCTCACTGCAGCCTCCAACTCTTAGGCTCAAGTGATCCTCCTGCCTCAGCCTCCTGAGTAGCTGAGACTATAGGCATGTGCCACCATGGCAGGGTAATTTTTGAAATTTTTCTAGAGACAAGGTCTCACTATGTTGTCCAGGCTGGTCCTGAACTCCTGGCCTCAAGTAATAATCCAGCCTCAGCCTCCCAAAGTGCTAGGATTATAGGTGTGAGCCACTGCACCCAGCCTGGTCTTTTTTTTTTTTTTTTAAGACAGGGTCTGGCTGTGTTACCCAGGCTGGAGTGCAATGGTACAATCATAGCTCACCACAGTCTAAAATTCCTGGGCTCAAGTGATCCTCCTGCCTCAGCCTCCCAAGTAGCTAGAACTACAGGTGTGTGCCACCATGCCCAGTTAAGTTTTAATTTTTTTTTATAGAAACAGGGTCTATGTTGCCCAGGCTGATCTTGAACTCTTGGCCTTAAGCAATCCTCCCACCTCAGCCTCCAAAAGTGCTGGGATTACAGGTGCCTAGACTATATTTGGTCTTTGGCCAATCACCTGGCATCCAGGTCCTAAAACCCAGGGTGTCTTTTGTATGCTAACGAGATGACTCCTGGCTGAGGGACCCTAGACAGCTTCGGAAGAGGGGCTGCTCATCAGAAAGACCAAGGCAGGATCAAAGGAGTGAGACTTTTAGCCCCAACCCCCAACCTCCAGGGAGAGGAGAGGGGCTAAAGGTTAAACTGATCACCAATGGCCAATGATGTAAACAATCGTGCCTACATAAGGAAGCTTCCATAAAAACCCAGAGGACAGGGTTCAGAGAGCTTCCAGATAGCTGAACACGTGGAGGTTCCTAGAGGCTAGCGTGCCCAGAGAGGGCATGGAAGCTCTGTGCCCGTTCCCACACAGCCTGCCCTATGCATCTCTTCATCTGGCTATGCCTCTGTATCCTTTATTATATACTTTCTTAATAACTTGATAAATGTAAATATCATGTTTCCCTGAGTTTTGTGAGCGCCCTAGCAAATTAATCAAACTCAAGGAGAGGGTCATGGAAACCCTCAATTTATAGCTGGTTGGTCAGAAGTACAGGTGACAACCTCCTACTTGCAACTATCATTTGAAGTGGTGACGGTCTTGTGGGACCGAACCCTCAACCTGTGGGACCTGACGCTATCTCCGGGCAGGCAGTGCCAGAGCTGCATTAGAGGACACCCAGCAGGTGTCCTCTGGGGAACCACTTGCTGGGTACATGCGAAAATGGTGTATGGAGTGGTGTGGGAGAGTAGAGGGGAAAACACTTGGTTTGCTCTTACCTCTTACCTTCATCCCAAATATGTATAGAAATTACTGGTTTGTTAATTATTTGCCTGATGGTTTTGCGTAATAACGCTGTGGCTCCATAAACATTAAAAGGTGGTTAGATGTCCAGAATAGGCAAATCCACAGAGACAGAAAGTAGATTAGTGGTTGCCTAGAGTCAGGGGTGAGGGGAATGGGCAGTGACTGCTAACGGGTGCAGGGTTTTTCTTCAGGGTCATGAAGATGTTCTTGAATTGACTGGGGTGATGGTTGTACAACTGTGAATATACTTGAAAAAAAAACCAAAACATTGAATTACACACTTTAAATGAGTGAATTGTATAGTGCATGAATTGCAACTCAATAAAACGGCTAAAAAGGGCATCTAGAAATAATCACAACACCAGAATCTTTCTTTTTTTCAAAATTAATTTGCTGAATTTGACACTTTGTATGTACCAGTGGAACGTATGACCTATTAAAACCAGATATTGCTACTTCTTCTTTGCTATGACTAATTTCTTTTTATTTCTGCTATATATGTTGCTCTTTGGTTTGGGGGATTAACACCTTTTTTTCTTTTTCCTTTTTTTTTTTTTTTTTTTTT
>RJWJ010032723.1:0-18343 GCA_004363605.1 Indri indri
ATCTTTTCATAAACAAAATACTTCAATCATAAACCCATAAAAGCAATTTTTAAATGAGCTATTGCAGTCTCCCCTTATCTATGGTTTTGCTTTCTGCGGTTTCAGTTATCCACTGTCAACCACACTCCAAAAATGTTAAATGGAAAAGTCCGGAAATAAACAATTTATAAGTCTTAAATCGCATGCCTTTCTTAGTAGTGTGATGAAATCTTGCACCATCCTGTTCCGTCCCACCTTGGATGTGAATCATCCTTTTATCCAGCGTACCCACTCTGTCTACACTACCTGCCTGTTAATAACTGAGTCTCAATTACTAGACTGACTGTTGCAATATCTCAGTGCTTGGGTTCAAGTAACCCTTATTTTACTTAATAATGGCCCCAAAGCACAAGAGTAGAAGCTAGCGTATTGCTATAATTGTTCTATTTTATTATTAGTTATTGTTGTTAATCTCTTACTGTGCCTAATTTGTATCAAACTTTATCATAGGTATGTGTGTATATGAAAAAACGTAGTGTATGTAGGATTTGGTACTATTCACGGTTTCAGGCATCTACTGGGGGTCTTGGAACATATTCCCCACAGATAAGGGGGGATTACTGTATTCATGTCAAGTTGCAGAACTCTTGAGAAATTGAGAATTATGAAGTGTAGAAGATGTACAGAAGAGCTATAGAAAGCAGATGATGCTTACTGAAATGGGGCCATTCTTTATGCACTGTTTTGTAACCCTATTTTTCCCACTCCTCCTCCAAAATAATATCATTGTCAAGGATATTTACTCTTAAATCCTTGTAACAATGGATGAAATGCCCTTAAATCAATGCATACTTCTTGGCAACATTTTCTCTATAATTTCATGGCAGCTACTAAAAAAATGTTAAACACATCAAGGCAACAGAGGAGTACTTTGATTCTAAGCTGTTTACATTCTTCTTGTAATGTTTAATATAGATTCCTTTACATGTCTACGTTCATGTAAGTATGCATGAATGCTTAACTGTATGCTCTGAGCCTATCAGTTTAAAACACTTTTCACTGTATATACTTACCTTTTGTCTCAGGTATTTATGGTAAAGTTTTTGAAAATTAATTATTCTATTTTGACAATATGATCCTGCATTGTGGCATACTGGATTAAAGCATCAATATTTAGCCTACCAAAAACATTGAAATTTGTTTTTATCAGATATCTGCAAGGGTGTTAACAGAATGGCTTGCCATTTGAGAATATTTTTTAAAAGGAAGCTAATGACTCCAAAGACACAGTGGCAATTCCAGAAAAAAAATTAAACTATACACCAAAAAAGGACAAATGACAAATTATTGACACATACATATCCAAAACTGTTATCTGCCATAGTATTAGCTCTAATTATTCTCTCCCCAATTTAAATATTTTTATATATGCTATGACAGATACAGATCATCCATTTAATTTATTTGAGTAACAGCACTCTGCTTAATGATTTTTCTTTTTTACAATTCATTTTACATTGATCATATGCCAAGTGCCAGGTTCTATATAAGAGCTGAGCTATTCTCCAAAGACTTCCTGAATTTGCATTTCAGTAGTTTAGGAGAACTTGCTTTCTATCATTCTAGAACTACAGTTACTCGATAAATTCTTTCTTTGCTAAATTCCCAGTGAAGATATCACTAGCTTGGCTGTTTCACTATTTTATCATGCAGCATTTGGTGGGCCATCCCCTGTGGCGTGGTTATCACCATTCCATCTTGGAATTTGCTCTATTTCTCCACTGGGTGAAGTGGTTTATTGACTGTCAATTTGTAAAGTGCTCTCTGGGATTATGTGAATGCAAGATACTAGAAGCGGAAACATATTTCATTGTCTTCTGTCGAGATAGAAGGAACGTGCACAATATATCATCTTCTAGCAAGAGTGGATGAAAATTCCAGTGAGTGACCTAGAGTCTCCATTACGTTGGGGCACATACAAAGTATGGCCAAATAGTTATGGTCTCCAGGGTCTGATGGCTTGCTTATTTATTTATTTATTTATTTGAGATAGGGTCTCACTTTGTTGCCCAGGCTGGAGTGCAGTGGTGCAATCATAGCTCACTGCAACCTCTGACTCCTGGACTCAAGAGATCTGCTTCAGCCATCTGAGTAGCTAGAACTATAGCCATGTGCAGCCACACTCAGCTAATTTAAAAATTTTTTTATTTGTAGAGAAGGGGGTCTCACTATGTTGCCTAGGTTAGTCTTGAACTTGTGGCCATAAGTGATCCTCCTGCCTTGGCCTCCCAAAGTGCTGAGGTTACAGGTATAAGCCATTGCACCTGGCCATCACTTCAATAGTTGTTACTATTACTACTATATATGTGCGTGTGTATTTGCATGTATCTTTACATTATGTATGTATATATAAATATTTGGTTTAAAACCTACTCCTCAGAGTCTTGGGAAGAGAGATGGGAGAGGAGAAAAAGAGAGAAAGGTAGAGGGAGAGAATTAGAATTTTCCTTCCTACCCTGTCCCCATCTGCCCAGTTTCTTCACCATACCTCCTCCACACCCCCTCAACTAACCACTGTTATTTGCTCCTTATGAGTCCATCCAGATTTTCTGTATGTACTTATGAGCAAAGATAGAATACAGATTTTTTGGTTTTTTTCCTTTTATACACAAAGGGTAACCTACTGTATACACTATTCTGCACAAAGTGTTTTTCCCTCTCCATTCATAGATAGCATCCTTATTCTTTTTATAGCCGTGTAATACTCCATTGTTCTAACGATGGGTAAACCATTATTTATGTAATCAGTCCCTTTTTGAGGGAGATTTAGGTTCTTTCTAATCTTTTATTATTACTGCAATAACTAACCCTATACATTGTTATTTTACCTGCATGCAAATACCATATTTCTAGAAATGGAACTGTGAGGACAACTGGTCTATGGATTTGTAATTTTGACAAATCTTGCCAAATTGCCCTCTGTAAAGGCTGTGCTGGTTCTATTTGATGTATTTTCAATGGTTTTCTGAAGATGGAACATGCTTTGATGGTTTCTTATTTCCTATCTATAAATATTCCTTCACTGAACAAATATTACCTAGTGCCAGCTAGGTCCCAAGTGCTCTTCTCAGGCCCTAGAGACACAGCCAGGAACAAAGCAGACACAGATCCCCTCCCTAACACGCCTATAGTGAGACAGAGAAATGGAAGACTAAGGTGGGCCTGAAATATGTTTTTCTGCTCATTTACAGCCAGAGTCACCAACTCAGATGCCACACAGGGAAGCTAAAGCGGTGAGAGGTCAGAGAGAGGAGCAGGGACCTGCCTACAGGTGGCTGTTGCTTCTCTGCTCCCCACCGTCAGGTCATGTGCAAAGAAAAAGCCCAGGTGACAGAGCTTCCCAATTTTCAAGAGAAACCAGAAATCCAGATTTTCATGTGGTGTCTCTCCATTTTAAATGTTGGAAACTCATTCAAAATTTTGAGAACACTTTGAGGACAGTTTTTTTTGTTTGTTTTTTTTTACTGAGGTTAGACAAGTCGATATCACAGTTTATATGGGAAAATAAATATGCAGGCATATCTAGGAAAATACTCAAGGAAAAAAAGCGATAGTGGGGGTTGGAGAGTACCCCTAGTACACATGGAAACATACACGCTACAGGGGGGAGGAGAAGGGGGTGGGCCAGCAGAAAGTAAAATAAAATTAGATTTAAAAAAACACACTATAAAGCCTCTATAATGAAAACAGTGTGGTATTGATACACGAATAGACCAGCACAATGGAATAAAAAGCCCAGAAATCAACCTAAGTACATTAGAAAATTAGTATACAATGAAGGTGGCATCTCAAATCACTGGGGTAAAGATTGACTTTTTAATAAATGGTACTGGGACAATGGGTAGCCATGGAACAAAGATAAAACCAGATCCTTATTTGACACTATGCAAGGGAACAAACTCCAAGTGGATCAGAGGTCTAACTGTAAAAGACGAAAGCATACAGATACTAGAAGAAAACATGGATGTAGTCCTACATAGCCTGGGGTGTAGAGAAAGGCTTTCTAACTATGACTCAAAATCTGGTGGCAATAAAAGAACAGATTGATAAATTTGACTACATAAAACTAAAAAATGTTTTCTTGGCAAAAAACACCATAAGCAAAGTCAAAAGACAAATGAAAAAATGGGGAAAAATATTTGCAATCTGTCACTGATAAAGGGCCAATATCCTTAATACAGAAAAAAACCTAAAAAATCAGAGAGGTGAGATTTTTTTAAAAAGCCAGTCGAAAAATGGGCAAAAGACATAACAGATAACTCACTAGAAAAAGATATTAAAATGGGGTTAAACATATGAAAATATGTTCAATTCACATTGTAAGAGAAATACAAATTTAAACTATGCTGAGATACCATTTCTTTCCCAGCAGATTAGCAAAGATGTTTAATGTAACGACACACTGAATGGTGAGGCTGAGGGGAAAGCGGCCCTCTCAGACGTTGCTGGTGGAGATGCAAACGGAGACAACCTTTCTGGGAGGAAATTGTTTTTCTTTTGACTCAATTTTCCAGGAATTTACCCTTAAGATGTTTCTCCAACAACGTAAAAAGTACATATTGCAGCATTGTTTGTAATACAAAATTCTGGAAACAAACTGAATGCCATACACGGAAGCGTAGTTTAATAAACTATGGAAAATCCACACAGTGGAATACTGTGCGGCGGTTAAAAAAAGAATTAGGAAGATCTCTGTGAACTAAGTGGAGTGATTTGCAGGCTATATTGTGAAGTGAAAATAGAAAGGTACAAATGAGTATCTATTGTATGCTACCATTTATGTAAAAAATGAGAATAATATATACATGTGTCTGCTATTTGGATAGAATTTAAAAAACATACACACGGGAAGGATAAAGCAGACACTAATGAGAGTGATTACCTAAAGTGGTAGCGTCCAAGCCCAGCAGAGAGGATGGTGGGACAGGGGTGCAGTACAAAGGGCAGTCACCCTTCCGTGAGGATACCTTTCTGTACATTTCTGACTTTTGGAACCACGTTAGTGTTTCTCTAAAATTAACAAGGCCTGGGCACAGAAGCTCATGCTTGTAATCCCAGCACTTTGGGAGGCTGAGACAGGAGGATCCCTTGAGGCCAGGAGTTTGGAACCAGCCTGGGTAATACAGTGAGATCTAGTCTCTACAAAAAAAATAAAAAATAAAATTAGCTGGGCGTGGTGGTGTGCACCTGTAGTTCTAGCTACTCAGGAGGGTGAGGCAGGAGGATCACTCGAGCCCAGGAATTTGAGATTACAGTGAGCTATGAGTGTGCCACTGCACTCCTGTCTGGGCGACAGAGTGAGACCCTGTCTCTAAAAAAATAAAAATAAAAATAAATCAACAAGGGTGGGGAAAACACTGAAATAGAATACAAACACAAAAAGAAAATGACCCTAATTTGGAGGTGAAGGAACCAACCCAAGTAACACTTGAATAAAGTATTTTGACAAAAGGCAAAGAGAAGTATAAACAAATGTTGGACTCTGCTTGGTGGGTTGGGTTTTTTGCAGTGGAATGGGTTAGTAATTCTGAAGCTGCTTTCTGGGCCTGCTAAGATTGAGGACCGTATATAAATAATATGCTATGGATAACGAGAGAAGGGAGTTACAAATATGGCAAGAGAGGAGGCTGTGCTTAATCGCGTGGTATTAGACAGGGATTCGAGGTGTCACTATAAACTCATAGTTTTAGTAGCTTGAATATAGATAGATGATCGATAGGCTGATTGATAATATAGATGTAGATAGATAAATTAATACAGATAGGTAATAGATAAATAGACCAATTTATATAGCTGTGTCCACCAAGGGAACCTAGAATCAATGACACTGCAATAGCACAGCACGTCCAGCACCCAGATGTTGGTTTCTGAATACTATTCTCCACTAAAAAGAACCAGGGCTCCTTAGAGAAATAACTGATTCCAGGGCTGGTGCAAGGAAAAGACAGTATGAGTCTGGAGTATCTCGTACCAAAGAGTAAGGAAGAGCTCAAAGAATAACGGGGACGTGTCAAAAGCACACAAAAATCAACTTGAACAAACTCCCACTGACCAAGCTGGGACTATCTGACAGCAATAACTGATTAAGGCAAGAATCATCAACTGATGCTAAAGCTAGAGGGTAAATGTTTCATGAGAATAAGAGTTTTTACATCATCTCAAAGTACCCCCCATACACGCACAAAGTGTTTCTTTAATTACAAAGGGAGAAAACAAGGGGACAAAATTTACAGTGAAGAAACCTTAGAGACACTGCCGTAACCAAGTGATCGAAGTTAACATTACCAATAATGCCACAAAGCAACATCAGGTGCCGCCTCGTGTGATGCACTGGCGAGGATACAACATCACTCCTGGAGTATCCTTGCCAAAAATGCATAGTCGGAATCTTACTGTGAGGAAACAACAGCCAACCCCATATTAAGGAGTATTTCACAAAATAACGGGCGTGGACGCCTCAAAATGGTCAAGATCATGAAAGACAAAGAAAGACAGAGGAATTGTTCCAGATTTAAGGAAACTAAAGAAACAGGACAATATAATGTCGACTGGATCCTACACCAGAAAACAAAAATTTTCCCTTTTGCTATCAAGGACAGAATAGGTCAACTGGTGAAATGAGAATAGGGTCTGTAGATTAGATAATAATACTGTATCAATGTTAATTTCTTGATTTGACATCGTATTGTGGTTGGTTATATAAGAGACTATCCTTGTTTGTTAGGAAATTTTGAAGTGTTGAGAGTAAGTCTGCAGCTTACTCTCAACTGGTTCAAATAATAACATGGGAGAATAAAAAGTTAACGTTTGGGGATTCTAGTTAAAAGGTATGTAGGAATTCTTTATTCCTACAATGTTTCTGTAAGTCCGTAATTATTTTTAAAAAGAAAGAAAAACCATTGTGAGAGTCTGTACTATACAGGCAAAAACAGAAAACAACCAGAACAATAACAAACCACATCTGTGACAGCATGGGCTGGTGGGGTGGATTTCACCGCCAGTTTGCAGTCTCTGATTTAGAACTGTTTTCTCGAGTTGATTTTGAGTGGGGTCTTGCTGATAATCACTGTTGCCAGGGCTGGAGAATGCTTTGCTGCATCTGAAACTTTTAAACCAGCTTAGCACCAGTGAGGAAGCAGAGACAGCCCTTACATAAATAACCAATTTGACAACAAAGCAGTTTAAATCTGCCGGCAGCCCCCGTCCTGGGAGATGCCTGCGGGGCTGTGGTCCAGACAGTCCTCCCCCGCGGAAGTCCTGCACTTCATTAGCTCCCTTGGAGAGGTGCGAGCACTCTGGCTTCCTGGTTTCTGGTCTCAGCCATTCACAGCGCTAGAGGGTACCTAATCATCTTTCAGAACCCCACTGTTGAAGAAAAAATGTTTATATAAATAAAGGTAAAAAAGAAACTTTAAAGTTCAATGAATGAAGTTATGAAGGAAGAAAAATGGGTTTCAATATTGGAAAGGGAAGTGTTGTTCTTGCCATATCAAGCTTTCCTGTGCAGGAAGGAGAAAGTAGTGAGCAGCAGGCCCTTCTAAAGGGGCCCTGTGCAGCATATGGGAGGGTCACAACTAGGGTGCAGCCCAATCTGCCAGGGCCAGGATGTGTTAAACCAGTTTACAGACTGATCTGAGGGACATTCATGCTACTTCTCCCCTCCCAGACTGCCATCACTCTTTACTGCTTATTAATAAGTCCAAAGGCCAAGCGGAGCACAGGCCAGGAGCCCTAAACTCAGAGGAGGAGTTTCCCTGATGATCTGGGCCTTAAGAGGCAGGAAGGAGTTATTCAAGGTAAAGAGCAGGGAACAGCATTCTTGGCAGAGGGACAAGCATATGCAAAGGACAGGCATGATAGATATGACATAACTTTGGGCCTGTGTCTTAATCTCTTGTCATTTCCTCTGATCTCTTCATCTCTCGCTCTGGGAATAGTCCAACAGATATGCCGTTTGGAGTCATGAATTTAGCTCCCTGAGGACATGGAGGCCCAGTAAACACAGATCTAGTAGATACTGGGTTTCAGGACTCACTATCCAGAATGTGGGAAATGTCTGTCTCAGTCCCTGATCATGTGCTACTCGCCCCAGATAAATACATTTCCACTCAGGCTGAGGAGGTTTTATTGATTATTATGTTTATTCCAGAATAATTTTCTAGATTGTTGTCAATGCCATCCCTTCTTCAGAAAATCAAGCAGAATCATTTTCTGAGCCCTGCCATATTAAGCACAGTGTGCAACAGTGGTGGGAGCTTGAAGTCAAGATCTGGATACTCTCCCTGTTAATGATTTGCCCTGTAACCTTGACCTAGACACCAAGGCAGTCACTGCCATCTCAGCTTCATGACTGAGCAAGCCACTCAACCACACTGACCGTTTCCTCAGCTGTAAAATGATATTATTAATTTCTGTCCCACAGGGAGATCGTGAAGACTGGTGAAGACAGAGTCCCACGACAGGGCTTGACACATCTCCTGCTGCCTTAGCTTCTGCCCAAAGCAAGAGGTAGGTGTGTGTGGGGGTCTTCTCTACACCTCAGGAAACGCTTTCCCCCTCCACAGCTGGTGGGACCAGGGCAGACAGCTGTGGGGCGAGAGAACAGGGAGGCCAATTCTGTATGCTGTGGGGCTTTTCCTCATTCCATCCAATCTAAACCAGGAAACTGCAACAAAACCTGAGGCCGAAAGAGCAGGTTTGAATTTGAAATGACCAGATTCCTTGGAGTGCCGCAGTGGAGCATGACAGCACAGGGACAGCCGGGCCGGGCTCCCGGCCCACAGCTTGCCTCCCTTCTCTCCCCGGCACACTGGCCCCACGCTCATGCCCGTGGGATAGGAAATCCCAGGGTCCCAGGTGCCCAAAGTGTGTTCTATAATAGGACAGGTGGCTGTGCACACTTCAGGTAGCCACTTGCCCTTGTGTCCTACAAATTCCTCATCCCACGGAGAAGGGAACAGCTGGACAAGGGCTAGAATGAGGACTTCTAAAGCCCCAAGCCCAGGGCAAAAAGCCCCTCTTCTTCAGGTCTAGCGGCAACAATGGGGTAGGATTGGACATCTGACCTGTAAACAGCCCCCACATTGACTGGCCAATGACCCAGGAGGTGGCCTGGCATGAGGAGCTGCCCAGAGAGGATGACTGTGGCAGACTGTAATGTCCACAACTGGCCACCACAACCTTTCCCCTCACAGGCTCTTCTGTCACTGTGCCACACCCCTGCAAGGGGCGGAGTCTATTTCTCCAAGGTGGCATGCCACGCCCTTGGGGGCCACACGGGGAGGCTTCAGGCTTGGTCAGGAAGCTGAGGGAGAAAGGGAGACTATGGCAAGAGCCTTTATTGTGGTTTCTTTGGAAAGGAACAGATGAGATGGGGTAAGCAGGTTCAGGATTAGCTAGTTCAAATAATTTCAGTGAGCTCCAGGGTACAGGAACTGGCCATAATTGTCTGGGACCTGGCCCTGGGGTGACTAGGGCAAGGGAATGGTGGCCCTGGGGTGGAAGAGCTTGATAAAGGAGGTGGCTGGGAGCATGGGCTCTGGATTGGTTGGTTTGCATATGAAAGGCACTCTCACAGGTTAGTTGTGTGCTATCTCTAGGCATCAGCTGGCCCTGGAAGGGGGCAGTTGCTCCAAGGTCAACAAGGCCCCAAGATGTCAAAACATCAGAGTATAGGAAATAAACAGCCCAACAGCCCAAAGGCCTCAGCTGACAGCCAGCATCAACTACAACACGAGAGAAAGTGAGCCTTCAGGTGAGTGCAGCTCCCAGATTTCTAGAAACAGAGGTAGCACCATGTAAAGCAGAGATGAACTGTCCCCACCAAGCCTTGTCCAAATTACAGATTCATACGCATATAAATATTTTTGTTTTAGAGTCACTAAATTTTGGGGTAATTGTTTATGTACCCATAGTAACTTGAAAAATGATAATGAACTAAGCCAAACAGATTCTCTCTCTCTCCCCTGAGTTTAAACTGGGATAATTAGTAAGTTGGTAACAGGAGGACAAGTGGTTAGACACAAAGAGAAGCAGCGATGGAAGATGCGGCTGAGTCACAGTCTTGACAAATGACTTGTCTGGAGTAACAGGAGTTCGGTCTGAAGTGGCCTTGGTCACTGAATGGCCCAGTTTCTTGAGGTCAGCTGGTCATCCCTGAGGCCTGCCAGGCAGTGGGTATCTCCATGGTCTGAGCTGGGCTCCCGTGAGGCCTTGGATGGACAGAGACCCCTGCTCTAGGACTCTCATGCTGGTCCTTTCCTGACAGAGTCTCTATTCCCTGCAGCCAAGGCAGCCTCTCTTCTCACCCTCGGGGACGCACGGTCCCCAGCCAGGGCTTGGTGCACAGTCAGCAGGCAGGATGGGTGACACCCGCTCCCCCTCATTTCTCCTACCAAGAGCCATCAGGGACTCACAGAGACAATAAATTTTAAAGAGCCTTGTGAACTCTCAAGGTCTCGCCAAATCCATGTAGCTAGTATCTTCATTTCTCCAAAACATTTTGCTTTGAATATTTTAAAAATAATTTTTTAATGGAATATCCAGAAATTTTACTTCCTTGGTCCCGTCTGTAAGCTCAGACCAGGACAGGGGCACCCTTCTGGTTTGCACTCATTCCAGGGCCTGGTGCGCATGTTCCTGCCTGGAAAAGTAAGGCCCAGGGAAAGGAAGCTGCCCGCCTGTTGCCTCTTTCAGCTAAGGTAGGGCCTCCTCGGCCCAGGGTCCCCACAGGCCTCCTTCTCCACGCACCCCAGCCCGGCACTCAGTGTAGGTCACAGGGAGTGTCCCCCGTGGCCATGGTAGGATCAGAGGCAGACTGGGTAGACAATGGCAGTTCATTGGCGCTAAGAGCCCCTTTCAGGAAGCAGGTTTAGCAGTGTACGTGGGGAGACAGACGATGTGTATCGGGGCACCTGAGTGCATGTGCTAAGGGCAGTTAAGGAGGAGTGTGCGCATGTGTGTGGAGGAGGCGGAGAGGGAAGGAGGGGAGAGTGGGGTCAGGACAGACTGATTTATGGTGATGTTAGTTTTTTCTCCCTGTATTCTCCCCTCCCCAGTACCAGAGGAGAGTCCCCAGCCCTCTCTTGATCCAGGCCTCTGGGAAATTTGTGTAAAGAGTAGAAAATGCCTGCAAACACTCCCTTACTCTCATCTGTGATCATGTTTATGAGGGAGGCTCTCAGAACCTGTCCAAGAGCAAGAGGGGAGCCGAAGGGTAGGGTGGTGCTTGTCAGGGTTGGGACCTAGAGGGCCAGAGCGGGAGAGAGGCAGGGAGAAACAGGCAGTGCCAACGTGGAGAAACCAGCCTGGGCAGAGACAGCCTTGTCACGTGTGTGCCTGTGTACTGGCATGTATATGAGCCTATGTACAAATGAGCATGAAGCTGCACGTGCCAAGATGTATGTCTATGAGCAGACCTGCTGGCAGAGTATCTCCTCGGCCCATGCAAGTGGTGCCAGTGAGAGGTGCGGCTGTGGTAGCCTCCTGTCACAGCTGATGCCGTAAAGGACTTGAGAAGGCAGCAGGCTTCCCAGATGGGGCTGCACATACACACACGTGGACACCTCTAATACACACATGGGCACTCAGTTGCATACTCGTGGGTTGGCCCTTCCTCTTTACCAGCAGCTGGGGGTGACGAGTGGCACAGAACTCACGCCACAGGCTGCCGCCATGTCTGGGTCTGTCAGCCTCAGCTCTGACATAGCCTGTACAGGCTCAGGCCAGGGAATAAGGGGGTACCTGTGCCTGGGCCACGGCCCAGAGCCTGGGGAGCCTGATGAGAGAGGCCATAGATGCCAGCAGCCAAGCAAGGGTAGCCCCCACCAGCCTGGCCAGGTGATAACTGGTACCTGAGATGCAGGGGACTCATAAAAGGGACAATCCACGTGGGGCCTTAAAGTGTGGGGTCCCACCTCAAAGGGCTCAATGGCTCCAGGGTCACCAAACCAACTTGAGACTCTGTGACCCCTGCCCTTTCAGGAGCCAAAGCCAGTGGGCTGAGGGCACACAGGGCTGTCTTGCCCACTCTGTTCCAGGGCATTCCTTTGTAACAGGGTCTCAGGGTTGGGCCCTGTCCTGCCCCGGATCAGGGCTCTCAGGGAAGACCTGAGCCCAGGGCTGTGTCCTCTTTTTGCACCCAAGTTCTCTGGGCAGGGCAGATCTATAATTTTGGAGGTGGTGGAGGGGAAGTAGCAGGGGTGTCCTTCTCCAGGAAGGCTTCTTGTGTTTCTGAGTACCCTGAGAATATTCCATCTCAGCCCCAAGGCCCCAGAGTCTATCTTAGACCAGGCTATGTCTTGCTTTCAAATTCCCCAAACACTTAATGACCTCCAACCTTACGGCAGGTGTCCTTTTCTCTCTGTGTTCAGGACCCTGGCTGACTGCCCTTCTCTCCTTCACCAGCAGCCAGCAGCCACTCCACCTTTTCATCTCCCTCGCCAAGACTGGCTTCCACGTAGGGCATGTCAATCCAGTTCCCCTGCTCTCTACCCCCTCCAGAGAGGCACACGGGCCCTCACGTTCCTGAGCGATTTTCTGCTAATACCCTGGGGAAAGCTGAACAGGAGTACAAATCATGACAGCTAGGCAAAGTGGGAGACACGACTGAGCCCACTCAGGCTATGGTATACCCCAAGGAGCTGGCAGGGAGTGAGGCCTTCCATGTCCAGTTGCACACATGGAAAGGACCTTACAACATGGTGGCCACCAGGGGGCGGGCTACACCTGCTGGACCACCAACCCATTGGGGGGTCTTATTCTAGGGAGTGAAGTGTCTGTAGGTGGGAAGGATGCTGTACACAAGCCCCACCTGGGGACAGGTAGAGAGCACCCCTGGGGATGAGGGCAGAGGGAGACGACAGTTAGGAAGCCCCAGGTGTCAGTGGACATAGGCATTTGACTGGAAGCATCCAGGTGAGATGGGGAGAGACGGTCTTGGCAAGGAAGGATCAGGATGTTGAGGAAGGAAGAAGGGGTGTTGAGGACAGAAGAATGAGCTGTTGGGGACCCCTTAAGGATAATGTCCTGGGGCAACTGGAGTGGGGAAGACAAGGTACCTGGGGGAGTGAGGACATCCTCTACTTTTCCTAACAACCTAATCCTCTTGGTCATGGGGAGAGGCAGCCGGAGTTCACGCCCTTCCACTAGGGACCTTCACCTCCTGCTTCAGACATTCCACTTGCAGACCACTCCAGCCCAGGCGCATAACCACAAATCAACATAGTCCCCATCACTGCTTAAGCTGGTTTGAGTTTTGACGTCAACCTACCCTATCTGAACTAGTTTCTTAAGGGGTACCTGTTTCTTGCTCAAGAAGTAACGAGGGCCTCAGATTACCCTCAGGTTAAATTCCAAACCCAGCCTCTTCTCCACCATTACATCCTGCTCTGGGACACTATGGATGGAAAAGTCCTCTCACTCATGGGACTGAGGGCTTTGAAAATGACTTTGTTAGCATCTCCTCTGTGGGGACTCCCTGGACTGCCAGAATAAATTAGTTCTACTCTGCGCCACCCTCTGATTATTCCTCTGCCTCCTCCACTAGGCTGTGAGCCCCTTACGGGCACTTTGTCTACTGAATTTGGCCCAGGCCTGGCACACTGAACGCACCTAATACATACCTGGTGTGGGCGTGGCATGGCCTGCCTGGGCTAGCACAGGCCTCTTTGGAGCTGATTTCAGGCTCTGGGCCTGGTTCCCAGTAGGAGAGAAGGGCTGCTGCCTGGAGGAACCTCATCCAGGTCCCAAGGTGACCCCAAGAGTGAGACCTGTGGGTAGGCTCAGGTTTGTACCCACTTGACTAACCACCTGGAATCTCTGCCCAGATCCTCCTACTTCTGCTCCTTGACTAACAGGAGACCTGCCGCCCTCAGGCCCCTCTGAAAGAAGGAGCTGGGAAGACTGAGCCAGAGGCGTGTGAAGTTAGAGACAGAGACACAGACCGGGAGATGAGTCTGAGTAACAGACTCACAAAACTTGAGACTGAGATGCGTACAGAGAGGAGACAGAGCAGAACAAGAAACAGAGCTTGGAGGGGGAGATTCAAAGATGGAGAGCAGGACAGGGGCATGATGGGGAATGACAGATCCAGACAGCATCTCAGAGGGCCCTGCACTCTGCCTGGGCCCCCAAGCTAAGAAACTTGGGAGGCCATTTCCTCTTTGCTCACCCTTCACTCCTCAAGCCCGACCAATAGGCAAGACGTGTCCATCCTCCTTTCAAAATGTATTTGGAATCTCACTAGCTCTCTCCGTCCCCACAGCCACCATCATCTCCATTCTGTATTAATGCAACATCTTCTGTGGGTTTTTCTGCCTCCTGCACTGCCTCAGACCCAATCTGTTAGTCAGCAGGAATTTTCTAAACACGTATCTGATTATGTCATTCCCACGGCCCCCAAAATAGAGCCCAGATGCCTTTCCTGGTTTCCAAGGCTTTGCGTGATCTGAGCCCTGCTCAGCACCAGAGCTCTAAGCCCCAGCCACTGTAGACTTTTCCCAGAGCCTGCTCTTCTGTGCTTCTAAGCCTGGGAACATGCTGCTGCTCCTTCTCCCTGGAACACCCATTCTGTACTGCCCCTCCCCAGTTCCCCTTTTTTCAAATCACCATCTCTTTGATCTCAATGCCCAGTGTTCCTCAGGGGCAGCCTCTCCCTATCTTCACCCCTCACCCAGCACTCCCAGAGCAGTCTTCTCCAGTCCCCACCTTTGAGTCCAATTGTCCCCTCCCACACTGGAACTCTACCAGAGACTCCAGCCTAGGCTGCCCTTACCAATTCTTTCCATTTTCTTATCTGCTCCCGTCCTTGGCCCCTTGGGATGTGCTTCCCAGCCTCGGGTCCCCCTACCCTTGGCACCCCAATCTTTGCTCCTTTGCTCTTTGCAGCACTTTCTTTCTCGGGTCATAGTCTTTCTTTTATTTTCCATTTGTCTTTTCTAAAAAAAAAAAAAAAAACCAAAAATCTTATCCACTACTTTTCTATTTAAAGAATTATGTTTAAATAAAAAAATAATTTAAAGAAAAACATTAAACCTGTCCTTGTACAGGTGGTACGTGGACACTGTATGATGGGAGTTTTGAAAATACGATTTCCACCACACTTTGGTTCTCTGTCCAGATTCCCTTGGACCACTATTTTACTGTTTCTGGACATCCCTCTCTAGGGCCTGATGTGCTTTGGCCTCCGATGGCTGGCATCTGTCCTCAGGTCACTGGGACTGCTTTGCTCACATTCTCAGAGAGCCACAAAGTACCTTGAGGCTTAAGGACCCCCAGGACAGCCCTTAGCTATGACTGACTTGTGTGAGAGAATAATAGCTCCATTCACTAATTCTCATTTTGGACAGCTCTGAGATCCCCAGTGTCTAGAACAGAACCTTGCACATAAAAGGCACTCATTAAATGTTGAATGAACGAATGTAGCCAAATTTATCAATCTTATCCTTTGTAATTTGTGGAGTTTCTGTCACTCTTAGGCCTTTCTCATCCAAGATCAAAGAGCACTTACCCGTATTTGTTTTTTAATATTTATTTGATCTATCTTGAATATGCTGTAAGGACTGAGGTGAAGATATATTTTCATGGCTAATCAGTTGTCCCAACAATTCTTGAATCTTTCCTTCATCTGTAAAACCAAGATGCTGTGTTATCTAAGACTTTTTCAGTGAGGTATGATGCAATCATTTATAATGGTAGTTACAGTGATTATGTTATCACATGGAAAAATAAAAACCTTATAATTTAAACTATTTCTTATAGCTCCACAAAAATTATGTCAGCATATAGGCAAGGGCAGGGAAAAATGGAAGAAATAAGAGAGTGATTTAAGAATGGTGACAGGGGCGGGGTGTGGTGGCTCACGCCTGTCATCTTAACACTCTGGGAGGCCAAGGTAGGAGGATTGGGAGGATCGCTTGAGTTCAAGGAGGTGGAGACCAGCGTGAGCAAGAGTGAGACCCTGTCTCTACGAAAAATAGTAAAAAGTAGCCAGGTGTAGTGGTGCACCTGTAGTCCCAGGTACTTGGGCGGCTGAGGCAAGAGGATCACTTGAGCCCGGGATTTTGAGGTTGATGTGAGCTAGGCTGACATCACAGCACTCTAGCCTGGGCAACAGAGTAAGACTCTGTCTCAAAAAAAAAAAAAAAAAAAAAGAATGGTGATGGGGGGTGATATATTTCTATTAATATTTATGAAATAAATAATAAATTGAACATTTAAATGAATCAAATATTTTATTTCTATTAGTATCTACGAAATAAATAAATTGAACATTTAAATAAACAGCATATGGGAGGAACAAGGACATAAAAGATAACAGGCTACTTTCTTGAGCCTTAGCTAAGTGAACAGAACCTCTGGAAGTATCCCCCCACCCCCAAAAAAGGGATCCAGCCCTCAAGCATGTGAATCAATGAGTCCAAATGCTCCCATCACCTCCCATCAGTCCTCACTGCTGGACTATTTGGGATGCTTCATCAACCAGGCAGCAGAGATGCTGACCTCTGCGTCTATATACCAAAAACTGTAGGAGAATCATATCCCCAGGCCCTCCCCGCACAGCTATGTCTGGAAGATCTTTCTTTGACCCCTTAGAATTCAGTAGTTGTTTTCAATTGAATTCGGAGAACATTGAGTTCACGAGGCCCCAGGCCAGCCCTCATAACAAATGTGAAGAGCATCAGAAGTTGGAACAAGGGAGGTCCTGGGTGCCATGAGGCCCTAACCTGGTCCATACTTGGGAGGATTAGGGAAGGCATGCCCTGGGAGCCTGGGCTACTTACAGTAGAGATTGCCTTCCTAACCAAAATGGCACTTCACTTCAACCTTCACTGCCAGGCGACTCACTAAGGTCCCATAGGTGCTCTTAGGAAAGCAGCTACTCAATCGTGAGCACACCCCAAGGGCAAGTGGCACCACCAAGACTAAAGTCACTCAAGGTCCTCGATGTTGGGGCAAAATGCCCACCTCTTGTCTAACAACTATTTTTTACAACGGGTCCCCTGAAGCTGGTTTTCCCACCTGCCTCAGCCACAGGAGCCCTCTCCCAGGGCTTTCTCCCGCTCGTGGCTCCCCCAGGTACAGAGATCAGCAAGGACCCCAGGCCGACCGCGCCAAAGGCGCTTCTGGAAGTGTCCTTTAAAACTTTGGGGAGGCAGGCGATCCGGCCGCATTCAGCCTCGAGTTCCATAGGATGCAGAGAAGTGAGAAAACTCCTACAGGCCTACCCTCCAGAAAGCCACCGAGGGTGGGGGGCACCAGACCTGCCCGCAAGGCCCGAAGTGCGCGCGCATCCCGGCGGGCGGAGGCAGAGCGCACTTCGGGGCAGGCCGCCCACTGGGCCCTGCCCAGATACGCCATGCTCCGCAGGCCCTCCCAAACCCACCTGATTGGTGGAGAGCGCGCGCGAGTGTTCCCGTCCCGCCCCAGGACCCGGCTCCCCGCGGCACTGCTCCGCCCTCTGGTTTACAGAGCTGCGAAAGTGGCCTGCAAGTTGGAACCCGAGGGCGCGGGCGCCAAAGGGCTGCGACTCTTTGAGGCTGAGGGGGCAGTTTCCCGTCTCGCCCACGCTCTGGCTGTCGCCCCAGTCCTGACAGTGGCCGGCTGCCCTGCACAAGCACAGTCTAAAGCCCAGCTCTGCCCGCCGCTGGCCTCTTCCGCTCCTCTGCCCTCAAAGCACTCCCCGGCCCCCTTGCTGCAGAGCACCCGGAAATGCCCATTGCACAGGCTCCCCTCGGCGTCGACAGCCTCACGTGCCAGGTGGTTGGTCCAGATCCGCCGCCTGCCCGCATGCTTTGGGGCCGAATGCTGATGCGGGTCCTGCCGGCACCCGCACGCCGTGAGCCTCCCGCTCACTTCTCAGTCCCTCTCTGCGCGGACCATTCCTCAGACCCGCTCGCTCCTAAGCCCCTCAAACCAGAACCCCTCCGCCGCCCCGCGCCCCCCTGGGTCCCTCGGAACCTACCCCACACTCCCCGGCTCTTCATCCCACCAGCGCCCCGCCCGGACCCCTCCGCGGCCGGCTCGGGGTAAAGACCACTCCTTAGCAGCCCCCACCTCCACACACCGTGGCCCTCCGCACCCACAAACCAGACTCCTCGGTTCCGGCGCCGGGACACCGCTCACTCTGCACCCCCGAGGCAACCTCACAGCACCCATCCCGCCCCAAGTCTACTCCCTTCTGCCTCCTCACGGAAACATTCCTCCTCAGGCCCCTCCTCACTCCTGCCTCCATGCGATCCTTCCTTGGCCCCTGGGCCCCCACACTGCACGCCCCTCCGAATCCTATCCCTACACCTGCGGGTCC